>LR751404.1:99598-159598 GCA_902729485.2 Mus minutoides | reverse complement strand
TATAAGAGTCACATTATTAGCATTTTGCATCCTGCTTCCAGGGAAAAGGTCTTTCACTGAATTTAGATATGTCCCACTAAGCTGAGCATGCTCCAGTCACATTAACACATAAGCTGATTTTGCTGTTCTTTATCTAACAGGTCTACTGTTTGCAATTGAAACCAAGTTTATGGACTATGTTGTGACTTAACATTTTTAGTGGTTCAAGTGACAAACAGACAAGCAAAATTTAATCAGTAGTCGATCCCTCCCAGAATTCAAGGTAGAAATGTGCAGGTTTGGAAGGGGAATCGTGTGACCATTGTGCCGTTCATCAAGTTTTCTCACCTCTTCAGTGTTGCCTGTGGATAACACAAATCAACACTTCCAACTACTCTGTAAGTGAACTCAAACAGGACTTCATCTCTCTGTAGTAATAGAAAGGGTTATGGGACCATATTCTAATTATTTTTCACTTCAGCGCCATATTCATCAATTAGCCTCATAATTCCAGGTAAATGAAACAAATATTCTCCTCTTATAATACAGTATCATTTTGTGAACAAGTTTCATATACTTCTCTTATAGTCTGTCTTGTAAATGCACACTAACTTTGAGATGTTAATTTTCACATTATCATTTGCAATTTGCCTATATTTTATTTTTAAATGTTGCAAAGAATGATGAGCCTCCGGGTAGCTCTACACCACACCATATAATTTATACTTTCTATAGAGAGATAAAATTAGTTTTGACAGAAATACATGAGAGAAACAGAATAAGAACTGTGTTTTACCTTTCCCCAGGAGTGTGTATGTATGGTGGGAGAATGATGATTTTACATACATATCTATGACAACCAAAGCTGAGTATTTCCTAAGGAGCCTTTCTCCTTAATGCTAATGTAGAAGGAGCCACGGAGCTTAAAGGACAAAGAGCATTACAAGTAAGCAGCCACAGCTTGCTGGAAATTGTGGAGAAAGGCACTTGTTTTTTGAGACCATGGTCTTCCATGGTGTGTATGCTCATCTGCTTTTGTGATGATGGCTTTTCATTGTCCACTTGAAACAATCTTGAATCGCCTGGAAGAAAGTCACAAGTATGTATGCCCAGAGTATGTTGGCCTCTGGAGATGCCCGTGGCAGATGATTTTGATTACCTTAATTGACATGGAAAGACCTGACAACTGTGGGTGGTACCATTCCTTAGCAAGGGATTCTGAACAAGTATAAGGTGGAGAAAGCGAGCTGAGAACTAGCATGCATTCATTCATTCATCACTCTCTTTTCCAAATGTGGATATGAGAACACCTGTGTACTGGCTGGTTTTGTGTGTCAACTTGACACAAGCTGGAGTTATCGCAGAGAAAGGAGCCTCCCTTGAGGAAATGCCTCCATGATATCCAGCTAGAAGACATTTTCTTAATTAGTGATCAAGGGTAGGAGAGCCCACTGTGGGTGGTACTATCCTTGGGCTGGTAGTGTTGGGTTCTATAAGAAAGCAAGCTAAGCAAGCCAGTAAGTAACATCCCTCCATGGCCTCTGCATCAGCTCCTGCTTCCTGACCTGCTTGATTTCCAGTCCTGACTTCCTTTGGTGATGTGGAAGTGTAAGCTGAGTAAATCTTTTCCTCTGCAACTTGCTTCTTGGTCATAATGTTTTGTGTAGGAATAGAAACCCTGACTAAGACAACCTGCCTCAAGTTCTTAATGACCTTCAATGTTCTACAGTGAAGTATATTGAACTGAGAGCTAAAATAAACCCTTTCTCATGCAAATTGTATTTGTTGGGGTATCACAGCAGAGGAAAAACAAAATGAGACAACATTTTAAAAATAGCCCCAGTCTGCACACCGAGCTGATCCTGTGCCACAGTGGTCCTTACCCAAATACCACCAGGAGAGAGCTGGTCTCCCAGGAGTGCAGACAAGCCTGTGAGCACAGGTAAGACCACCACTTCTGCTCAGAGGGTCCTGCCAAAAACACTCAGGACACAGGAACTGAGAAGCAGCCTGGGACAGGATCCTTCCAGTTTCTGTCTGCAACCTGAGCTGATCCTGTGCCACAGTGCTTCATACCCAAATTCCTCCCAGAGAGAAAATTGTCTCCCAGGAGTATTAACATACAGGCTTTGAGGAGGGACAAGCCACATTCAGAGACAGCAAGACCAGCTGACACCAGAAATAACCAGATGGCGAGAAGCAAGGGCAAGAACATAAGCAACAAAAACCAAGGCTACTTGGTATCATCAGAACCCAGTTCTCTCACCACAGCTAGCTCTGGATACACCATCAAACTAGTAAAGCAAGACTCAGATCTAAAGTCACTTCTCATGACAATGATAGAGAACTTCAAGAAGGACATAAATAAATCCCTGAAATAAATACAGGACAACACAGGTAAACAGGTAGAAGTCTGTAAAGAGGAAACACAAAAATCCCTTAAAGAATTACAAGAAAACACAATCAAACAGGTGAAGGAAATGAACAAAACCATCTAAGACCTAAAAATGGAAATAGAAACACTAAAGAAATCACAGAGACAACCCTTGAGTTAGAAAACCTAGGAAAGACATCAGGAGTCATAGATGCAAGCATCACCAAGATAATGCAAGAGAATGCAAGAGAATCACAAGTGCAGAAGATACCATAGAAAACACTGACACAAAAGTCAAAGAAAATGCAAAAAGTTCCTAACCCAAAACATCCAGGAAATCCAGGACACAGTGAGAAGACCAAACCTAAGGATAATGGATATAAAAGAGAGTAAAAATTCCCAACTTAAAGGGCCAGTAAATATCTTCAACAAAATTATAGAGGAAAAGTTCCCTAACCTAAAGAAAGAGATGCTCATAAAAATTGCCCCAATAAGTACACGTTTTCTACTTTCATTTTTCCCACAATAATTAGCTTAGTAGTCAAAACCTAACTGCGAATGAAGTGTTTGGTAGGCTATCAAGGGCTATCAAGGAAAAATAGCAAGTTTTTGCATAGGGACAGTAACCTGTGCCATTCCTGTACAGAGCTATTGATGTTTACGTCTTGGCTTCTTTATTGAGAGTAACTATCTGCTATGGCTCACCTTGCAGTTCCTCTTTACTTTTAGTCTTTTGGGCTTTTATTTCTACCAGCACCTGGAACTGCTCACTGTACAACTGTCATATTCTAGTAATAAGCACAGAAGGCACATCTGCTTTCAAGTACCTTTATTATAGACTCATTTGTTTTTGTTTAATTTGGGGGGATGGAGGCTTAGGGTCACTTCAGTTGTCTTCCTTATTCATATTCTACTTTAATTTTGGGGGCATGTTTTCTTATTGGACCTGGAGTTTATGAATGAACTAGACCACCTGTGTAGTGAGGTCTAGGGGTCTTCTTGTCTCTACGTTGCATCCCTTTTCAGCCTCTACTTGATTTTGCTGGGTGACATATTCTTTTCTTTTTGTGTGTGTGTACAACATTGTAATGAATCATGCTTGAGACCATACCCACTCGAACCAATTTCTAATGTGAAACCAGGTATCCTGAAATTAGGTTCATGAAACTTCTGGGATAGACTGTTCACCCTATTCCTGACATCCTTGGATATTAGGGTGACTTACCTTCCACTACCAAGCAACAGGCTAGCTTCCTACACTGTTCCACTGAAAAACAGAATAGTGTCCTGTAGTCGCTATTAGTTTCTCCTTAGGGGGTGACCTTATGGCTGTGAGTTAGTAAGTGGCAGAGCTATGGTTTGAGTAGAGTTCATAGAACTGATAGTCTGCTGACCTGGCCTTGCATCTATTGACCACCTGGAGTTCTTGCCATTCTTTCATTCCACACACTCTTTCCCAGAGACTGATCGTTTGTGAAAAATTAAAATGTATCTTGCTTTGACAATTTAAGCATATTTTATATGGATGGGATTCATAATAGTTGTGTAACTATTTCATTTTCTACACTTAGTTTTATGACTTGCTATCAAAGGGACCAATTTAACTTAGTTCTTTTTTATACTTAAAAAATATTCTCCAGTGGGCTACTGTGCTAGCTCCATTAGTAAAGGCATTTGCTGTCTAATGCTGTGATCAGAGTTTATTTTCCCTAGGACTCACATGGTAAAAGGAGAGAACTAACATCAGAAAGTGTCCTTTGACCCCCACACATGAATGTAATAAATTTTAATTTTTTCACTAAAAGAGCAACTTCTAGAAATGAGTAAATGGAGGGCAAAAGTTATTCTTTATTTTGGATCCTAAAATAACCACAGGTTCCACCAGAAGTAGAGTAGCTGATTATGTACAAAAAATAAGCCTGTCAGCTAAATCCATGTCATTTATCCTAAGCTCACCGAGAACGGATCCTTCTATATTAAAGGAATATTAGGGGTTATGAAAGGACAGTGATCTTTTAATTACAAGTGTTGCTATTGGTTGTTAGTTTTAGGACTCCTGCCCTGTGCTACAGAAGTCTCAGACTACACTTGACAGACAGCAGATTACTAATGATATGTAATTGGTAGTTGGCTGCCCAGGCAGACGACTAGCAAATGCACCATATTTTCCCTTTGGAAATTCAGACATATTGTACTGGATTGAAAACATACATTAACGTGTCTGATTTGGCTTCCAGATTGATGTGTGATTGAAAGTAATGATTTTCTACCATTCAAGCTATTACGTGTGACCCTCTGAGTCCTCGGTTGTGAATGATCTACTTCTCAATGCCTACCTTCATGCGGCTGCATCCGATAAATTGCCACACCACTCCTGAAAAGATTCCCTGCCTCGCTTTCCATGAACTTGTTTATTAGCCTTGCAGGGATTTTTGCATTGGTAGTATACTTATTTTGCACCCCCTGGGATACTGCAAACAGAAGAATGGACTCCCTGAGGGAGAACAGTGGGGTTAGACGAACAATCAAGAAATAAATATCTGGCTTTCAAAACGTGTTGGTTGTGAAGAAGAAACTGGAACAGCTATGCTAGGGTCAACAGTACTGTTCTTCTAATAGGCCATTTTTTATTTCCTCTAGGCCAGTCATACCTTAGCTTTCTGCCACAGGAAAATGTGATGTGATGTTCAAGATAAATAGCTGCTATTATTTGAAATTGTATTTAGGCTTGGTAGTGAAATAGTGAGCATAAGGTTGTGATGATGTTTCACGTGGGTTAAATGGAAGAGTTGAGTAAGTCCGAGAACTATTCAATAGGCCTCATAGCTATGGAAAGCAGCCATAACGGAGAGGATATCTGGTCTTGGTGCTGCCATATAAAATTTCCTATGCATCACATGTGTGTTCAGAGATTTGGTTTTACATTCCATTGAACTCTAACCTAAAGCAAAGATTTCTTTTTCTTTTTTTTTTTCTGGGTTTTTTTTTTTTTTTTTTTTTTTTTTTTTTTTTTTTTTTTTTTTTTTTTTTTTTTTTTTTTTTTTTTTTTTTTTTTTTTTTTTTTTTTTTTTTTTTTTTTTTTTTGGTTTTTTTCGAGACAGGTTTCTCTGTATAGCCCTGGCTGTCCTGGAACTCACTTTGTAGACCAGGCTGGCCTCGAACTCAGAAATCTGCCTGCCTCTGCCTCCCGAGTGCTGGGATTAAAGGCGAGCGCCACCACGCCCGGCCAAAGATTTCTTAAGACATCGTCTAGTTTTAGGATTCCATGATTCCTTAGTAGCTTAAGCTAAATGGTTCACTATGACAACCAACATGTGGCTGACAGCCATCGAGTCCCATCAAGCAAATGGTGTGATTTAGTAATAATAGAAATGACTGAGAGAAAGGAGGGCTAGCCTACCTCAGGTGTAACGTGCTTACCACAGGCCTATTGCATAGCTATTACAGGCCCCATTGTGTACTCAGGAACACTGAGATACCAAGAGATTACAATATATGCCCAAGTGCATCTTACTGATGAATTTAAAAAGCCATGCTAGAAACCTAGGGTATCTGTACTGTTAATATGCATCCTTCCCTCAAGCCAATTGTTGATGGTCAATATTGATCTTCAACTTAACAAGCTCTAGGATCACCGAGGAGGTAGACTTCTGGCACTAAATGTAAGCAATGCTAGTTGATGAACTAGAATCCTGGTCAGAATAAAATGGAGAAAGTAGGCTGAGCGCCAGCACTCTCTTCTGCTTCCTGACTGCGATGTCACCAGCTGCCTTAAGCTCCTGCCTTTGTGACTTTTCTAATTCGGTAGATGCTATTCTCAAACTGTCAGTTAAAATTCAAGCCTTCCTTTTAAAAGTTGCTTTTGTCAAATAACATAAAAAGTAAATAATTCATGAACATCGTCCAGAAAGGTCACCGAATTTTTGTAGTATAATGGGCATAATTGCCTCTTTACCTAAGTTATCAAAAGTTGTTTAAAAACCCAAACACTGAACAGCTGAAACTTTAAAATATTTATTACTTATATAGCTAAAATTGGAAATAGTGGCTTAGGTATGGAAGCCCCAGAGATGGTGAGATGTTTCTCCAAATCACAGATGGTACTAATCCTCCATGGCTTCCTTGAAGCATCAGGTTCTTCTCTACCCTGCATCCCTGTGGAGCAGAGCAGAACACAAGTTCTGAAGGACAGTGGGGGTTTCAGTTAGCTTGTTTCAGTCTCCTTCATCCCGACACTCATCACACAAGTTACTATGGGTATTGTGAGTGAGAAAGAGATTCTCATCACTGATTAAAAATAAGGAATTGAGGATAGTCTCCTGTTTTTCTCCTGGCCATTCATTTACAACTCTTCACCTCCACGCTATTGCTGATGATAAAATTATTCAGTCTATTTTGACTTATATGGAGAGAAATGATTACAACCCACAGGCTTCTGTGCCTCCTTCTATCTTTTACACATCAATAAGAGCCCTGACAGAGAGGCTGGGAAGGGTTCCCAGGAGCACAGTGAGAAAAGACTGTCCTTGAAATCATATCTGCAGAGTACATAGGAGCTCTGACTTAGGTGTTTGTTGTTTAATAAGCAAACTGGGTAGTTCAGAAATCAAGTTATATTTGTGCAAAGTGATTTATAATCAAAGCTGCTGTCATCTGGGAAACATAATTTCCAGTACAGTGATGGAAGACAGTTTAGTGGGAGAATTTTGCAGTTAACTGGATGACAGCCAGTGGACATATTAGGTGCAGGGGAGAGGCCTCCCTCCACAGAGGCAGCAGTATGTCAGCAAAAGCCATGAAATGATTATTAACACCACAGCAAACAAATCGGGAGATTGCTGAATTATAATTCTGTCATGTAGCTCTCCTAAATGAACATGTAGAACATATATTTCCATGACTGATAATGCATCTTGCTTCTAATAGGAAAACTGTGTTTCAGATTTATATAGATGGGTGAAATATGACTAGCTGGAAGTATGAAAAAAAAAAGGAAGAACATCAATTATTCTCCAAGTAGAATAATTATTGAAAGTTCTAGAGATTACTGAAAAAAAAATGAAGCCTTGGTATATATTCATCCATCTGCCTACCTACCCACTGTGCAGTACAATGAGCCCACAAATGAGTGTTATGGGCATGAACTAGTTTCTAGGCAATGAGATCAAAGAGTAGGAAGATATAGATCTGTCTTCCTAAATCAGGTAAGAATAAAAATATGTGGCAGCCACCAGTGTAACTTGGAAAGGCTGGAAGTTACCGGGCATTGGTGAGTGCCAACAGAGTAAAGGCATGGGAGCCTCATAGGCATAATTGTTGGAAGAACTAATAACTTCTCTGAACCCTGATGTCAAGCAGAAATTAACTGGGTAGTAAAAGGCAGAGGTGGGACTCCGGGCATGCCAGAAATTGCAGAATGTAGCCAAGGTGAGTGTGGGACACTCCAGACACTACTGTCAGGCTGGAGTGAAGGTGCAGAACCAAGGAAAGAAGAGAATGACCTTAGGTTAGAGGCTACCCTCATTCACCTTCACTTGTGGGCATTGTGGTTGGTCAGCCACAGCAGCTCTCTGGGACCTCTGAACAGCCTACTAGCACAGATGATCATGAACCACGCTCTGTTAAGGATTTCACAAGGAGAGAGCCTATTTATTTATTCCTGGACAGGATGCTTGTTTGCTATTTTTGTCTTGTCTTTAAGTGGTTACAAACCTCTGACTCACCACTCATACGTGCCCCAAGGCTGAGTTATAATAAGGATCACTCTGCTCACGCACTTTGCCTTACTCTGTCCAAATACTGTGCTTTGAAAATGCCTCCTGACTCAGTTTCATGAAAGATTGTAATTGTTCTATATCTTTGCAATGTTAACACTAGGTATGTTATATAGCATTCATTAAAAGTGTCGCTCCAGCCTGACAGTAGTGCATTTTAAGAGAGTGTGTTGAACATGAGGTTTCTTAGGAAGAACCTTATTACCAGAACAAGTAACACACCAGCTATCTTATAGTGAAGCAGATGACAGTGTCCTCATGGGTACTCGATAGACTTCTAGACTGCCATAGAGTTATAGAGGAAGAAAAAAGGCACAGACCTTTCACTGGTGTGCACTGGGCTCTTACAGATGGATAGAAAATGCTGGGAGCAGGTACAGGGTATTCAGTGAAAATGGAAATCTTCTAACTTATTTTTGCCTGGATCTTAGTTTTACCTCTTCATCATGAGTGGGGGCAGGCAGGTTAGCCCCACGCATCACTCAGCTGGGCTTTAGGGTGTTCACTAAATAATGAGATCGTGATCAGTCATGGCTAGCTAGCACATTCAACTAGGAAGCTTGTGAGTATTCTCCATAAGCTGGCCCTTAGCCCTTTCTGCTATGTCATTTTAATGTGTGCAGAGTCAGCTAAAGAGGATAATGTTCAGACTATATTGTCCATTCTACAGACTCGGGCTGTGATTAGGAACTACAGGCCCCTCACAAAGTATCCAGATGCAAGGGAGGAGTGCTTCTTCTGACCCTTAATCCTTTTATAGAAGTTGAATTAAGTCAAGTCCAGATTTTCTCTTAGATTTCCCTTTCCTTCCTTTCTAAGGATGCTGGGAACTGAATCTACAGGCTTTGCAAGTGCTCTACCATCTGAGCTGCAACTCCTCCCCACATCCTTTATTTTCAAGAGTTATTGAATGAGGCACTTAAGCCAATTAAAAGGAAAGTCATCCCTTGAAATGATAAAAAGCCCTGTACTCTAGCTTCGTAGTTATCACTATACTTCATCTATTTTCTGATTGACAGAACTGCAACTTCTTTCCCCACAGACTTTCCATTCTGAAAATTGCTTATCACTTTATGGCTAGGCCACATCAAAGGATTACCCGAAAACAGATGGTATTGTGTTAAGCCCAAGATAAATCAATACCATCAGATTTTTTTTCAATGATATAGGAAAGATATGCCCAATCCTCAGATATAATCTTCCACGCAGCCTCATATGTATCTGATTGGATGAAACCGGTCTAGAGGTTAGAAGTTGCCATTTCCTCCTGATACTAAGTACCACCTAGTATGTTGATGTCATCTCATGTTCCCATCAAAGCAACCTTTCCAGGTTAAACAGGGGCTTATTTTTATGATTTGTAGATGGAAACCATCTGAGAGTAAACATCTCACAAGATACAGTATATGGATATAATACTGTTCTTATGTTATGATAACCAAAGTTTTACGTATAAGTGTTGATACAGAATAGCTCCTTGGATATGAGTTGAGCGTGTTCTGGGACTCTGTACCCTGGCTGGAAGAGGAGAAGTAAAACCCAATGCTGTCAGGTGAATGGTCCATGAAGACGTCGCCATCGTGGTTTGAAGTAGCAGAAGGCCCTGGCTGGTCTCCCTCTCTGCCTTTGAACTTGCTTTTCATCAGCACATTGCTTTCACAGTAGCCATGCTGTCTTGCAAATGCATCATGGCAGGTACTGAACCCAGGGTCTTAAGCCTGATAGTCAAGCATTCTATCACAGGCTTATACTGTGGCCTGATGAATTAATTTAATTGGTGTTTACCAGTGGTGTCCTGAAGACTATGTAGTAACCAGAAAGATGAAGACAATCTTAGTGTCTCCCCCTTTTAGCAATCAGTCTAATCTATGATTTCTTTAATTTTTTTAGATTTCTGAAATGAGCTTCTTTATAGATATGGAAGGAAGCCCCACATGTTTTTCTGTAATATAAGTTGAAGCCATGATCTGTATGAAAAGGAAGAAAACAACAACGAAAACCACAGGAACTTCTCCTGGTTCTTGAGAGTTGATGCATGGTCCAGGCTCTTCTTTGTTTAGATCATTGGGAGACAAGAGAGTCTGGAATCAAAAGCTCATTTTTACTAATGTGAAGCAGACACATTGAATGATGTGTGTGTGTGTGTGTGTGTGTGTGTGTGTGTGTGTGTGTGTGTGAGTGTATGTGTAGGGGGGTTGCCACAAGTTCATCAGAATAAACTAACTTGCATAAAAATCGCAAACTTTAGTAAGTTCATGGAACTGAATGTAATTCCTCAGTCATGACAAGTCCAATTGTGATTGTCGTGGGAGCTTCTGAACAGATCTTCTTACGAGCAATAAAGCAGGTCCCAGGGACCTTCTACTTTACAGCTTCCTCACTCCAAAGCCTCAGGATCCTCCAGGTAGCAGTGAGAAAATGGTTTTACACTCCGTACTTAAGATCTTGCTTGTGAGCAAAGCAAGCTTTTCCTTTGGATTCATTTAGTGAGAACTAAGACCTTGGTCTGATCTGGCTAAAAAAGGGAGGCCAGAAATGTCCGGACTTGGTGGCCACTTCCTAGCACACACCTTATTTATTAGCCCTACAAACATATTGGCTGTCTCTCTAGGTGTCCTTCCACCAGCCGGCTACTACAAGCCCAGGAACCTCCTACCAACCCAGAAACTAAAACACCCAGAAGGAGGAGTCCTCAACAATGCCATTTGGTTTCAATGCTCCCCTGGCGTCCCCCTGATTGGTTGGCACCTATTGGAAACTGGTCGCTCACTATTTTGTATTACTTAGTCATCAGAGTGCCTTTTCAAGTCTGTTTTCTAAGCATCAGGTCCCTAATGTGCCTAAGTGACCACAGCTGTCTGGTTTTAGAGCTCCTTCTCCACAGCTCCTTTGGATTGAATGATTGATGCCTCCCTGAAGTTCTCAATCTTCTGTTGGCCAGGATACAAACCTACATGTCTCAGACCTTCATTTATAATCAAGAGTCCATTCCTCCTTATTACATGTTCATGTCCTTCTTGTGTCTCCTAACCGCCAAAAGTTCAGCCTCCCGCAGCATATATAATCATACTGACTTTTCTGGCTCCCTTACTACCATGCTTCACTGAGCCACACCCGGCTTCCAGCCTCTCTGCCCTCACCTCTCCCTCCCTGCCAGGCTCCGTCCAACCAAGAGATAGTTTCAGCACCTCCTCTGGACAATATTGCATTTCCTGGGAACTCTGAACTCTATTAGCTAAAGTAATGAACATGTCTCTGCTAATGTTTTAATGGTCTGCCCATCTCACGTGGCACATTTGCCTGACAATTGGAGGCAGCTGAAGATAAAACCCTCTGCAGTTCATGCTGTTCCTCAGGAGCGCAGGACTGTCAAACTGAGCTGTTGTTGTTCTTCCTTCCTTTGTGACAGCTTCTGATTTATTCTTCCTTTCTGCATCCCTGACTCCCTGCTCCTCTGTTTTGAAATTTACAATTTATATGCAAAGGATTTTCAGTGTCTGATCATTACAAAGCATGAGGTAGGGGGTGGGGAAGACCCCCCACCTCACCCTCTGCATCATGTTACCCTTGGAAGATTAATTACATGGTGAATCTCAGTTCATATAGCCAGGAATGTTTTAAATGAACAAACCTTGAATCCTGGCTCTTTACCAACTCCGTTTCTTAAAAATGACATGGGCATTTCTAACTCTGGTCTTATTCAAGTTTAAAGTGTGAGCTGCATCTTGTACTAATGGTTTAGTAGAGTCGGGGACGGGTATAGATGAAATGAAGGAAAATCAAATGAAAGAGCAGGGGAGGCATGGGAGAGGAGAAGGTGTGGGAGAGGAGGCTATTGTAATTAGGTGAGAGAGTGGCGGTCAAGACAGATGAAAGGAACCAAATGTAAGTTTTCAGTTTTTGGATGAAAATGGGTAAGAATAAAGAGCAGATTTAGCAAGTGATAGTAGCTAAGTTGTAGGGAGAAGGCCTGAGGGCTTTGTTTATAATTTTCGTACATTTATTTATTATTTGTTCTTGTGTATGGACCCATGATTATGGGTTGGCACATGTACTCCCCACATGGAGTAGAGGTTCAAAAACTAGTTTGTAGTTCTCTCCACCCACCCTTAGGGTTCAGGTCATTGGTCTCGATGAGCAAGCATGTTTACCTGCTGAGCCATCTTGCCATTGCCTGAGAGCTATTGCTACACGTGATGACTGGCATATGTATGGTAAGCATTAGCAACTTATAACACAAAGAGGCCTTCCATACCTTGTTGCATCCGCTCTCATAATTAAAGTTATAACTTACAATGAGGGAAACTGATTCTTAGAAAATAAGTATGACCACGATTGCTAAACTATTTATTATCGCTGACTCTTTTGCAGCTGGGTTTTGTATATGAGGGACTCTAATAACCACGATGCCTCAGTAAGCTATTGAGAAATGTCTGGGAAAACTATGAGGCTCACTTAGAACACAACCTCCACAATATTCTTGCATATTCTAGTCTAAATAGTCCTGTCTTTGAAGGGAAGTTTGTTGAGGGAGATTTATGAAATTTTGCTTACCAAATTCAGATAAAAATAACTAAAAGTTTAAATGGAGGATATTGAAGGGAAACCTTAATAAAATATCTCTCTTTAAAAATTCAGTGACCTTTCCCTATAAAGGTGATTTTATTATTAATTCAATATATATTATTATAGAATTATATATTCATATATAATTGTATAAACTTTATAAATAATAATAGTATTTATATTACTCTCAAATATAATTCCTTATACTTTATTATATCAATTTCATAAACAAGCAACTTGACCTATAGTTTTTTTTGAAACAAATCTGAGACTTAGCCAAGAAAAACATATATTAATTGAGTTCAGAAATGACTTTGGGGGGGGAGGGTATAGGGGACTTTTGTGATAGTATTTGAAATGTAAATGAAGAAAATATCTAATAAAAAACAAATAAATACATAAATATATATTAATTTGGTGTTTTGGTCTAGACAGAGTGTCACTACATAGATGAAGATGGCACTGAACTCACTATATAGCCTAGACTTGACATGAACTGTCCATCCTGACATTACAAGCATGAGCAATTCTGCCCATGGTGTGTGCTTATATGTGTGCTTTGTAGTCCACTTTCTTTTAAAATTTTTTTCCTTTGTCTTTTTTTTTCTTTATTAGATATTTTCTTCATTTACATTTCAAGTGTTATCCAGAAAGTTCCCCATACCTTCCCCATCCCCGCCCTGCTCCCCTACCCACCCCCTCCCACATAATGGCCCTGGCGTTCCCCTGTACTGGGGCATATGCTCCAGTACAGGGGAATGCCAGTGCCAGGAAGCAGGAGTAGGTAGGTTAGAGAGCAGGGCAGGGGGAAGGTATAGGGGGCTTTGGGGATAGCATTTGAAATGTAAATGAAGAAAATATCTAATAAAAAATGAAAAAAAAAGAAATGACCTCTTTTCAACATCAGCCTACTTAGACTTTCTTTTGATATTTGTATTTTTCATTTATTTTGTGAAAACTAGTGAGATAAAATAGTGTCTTCTTATCTATTTTGCAATGAATTCTTGACTATGTCTTAACTTTATTCTTCCATTAGCTTTATTTATCTTTATGTATCCTTTGAATTTTACAATTATAATAGATGCTGATTATCAAAAGATAAAACAATACAGATACAGTCAACAAAAGTAAAAATTATTAAAAACTTTACATGTTTATATAAATGTTACTATTATCACTTTGTTGAAAAGTTTTCTAGAACTGTCATGTACCCATGACAGTTTAGACTTATAGGAATATGTCTATAATGTTATAAAAATTACATCATACTGTAGAAAACTCTTATATCCACCACTTTGCTCAACTATTGTGAAATCATCTGTATTAAAAGATTTTATTTCTTGGACATGAATAATAGATGACTTTTGTCAATAATACTTTATCAATCTTGACTATAAATCTAGAAATATTTAGAAAAGCAACATATGTGTAGCATTTAAAATACACGCAATCAGCTATTCTCCTGATTTTACTTTTACCTTTACATTTGAATTTTAACTTATATGATACTGCTCTGGGAGAGAATTTATGCCTTCAGGGTTCTTTGCTCTAAGTCATTATTTCTATCTCATTGTCCAGTTTCATGTTCCATTGATTGAACAATCATTTTCTTCCCATTATATTTTGGCTGACATCTTGCACACTGCTTCTACTGACATCTCTAATTTGGTTCCACTTACTCTAGCTTTAAAATGTGGTTCAGTGTCTGAAAGAACTCTTTCTTCATATGGCTTGTTGTAGCTATTACCCCTCCTGACTCATTGAGATAAAATTAACTTTGAGTTCATTGAATTTACAAATTGATTTGAAAAAAAAAAAAGCGTCAGTAGTTTCACACTACTGTGATGAGACATCAGTGAGACTTTAAGTCTTGGGTCACATAAGAGGGAGGAGCCAACACAGAACGATTTCTGCATCACTGTTAATTAGGTGCAAGGTGAAGTCATGTGATAACCATGTTCAGTCTAATGAAAAGAAAAAAAAAAGGCTTTGTGTATACTACATCCCATAATCGTCTATACATGATATTTACTTCAAGTTCTCATACCCATAACAGCTGCCCGAGGAACAAAACATTTCAGATACAGCAAGTCTAGAACTTCAGCCCCAATTTGTGCGTTTCATATTTCTGATCAATTAAATGGGTTCTGCTTCTGCTTCCCCCTGGCCATCTTTCTGCCTTAAGCCTTCATGCTATTCTTTTAGTTAAATGAGCTACTTTGGCTTAAACATTGACTTTAAAACTTCAAGCAATTGACGGGTTTCTGAAGCATTCTCAGCTCTACTGCGGGCTACAATATGACATGGCAACAATGAAGTGATTCTTACAAAGTCCGGGTCACCTACAGGGAGCCAGTTTTCAGGGTATATCATGAAAGAGCTTCTCATGGTCAAGAATTTATATTGTATTTGGAAAGCTTACTAAGTGGGGATGCATTTTTACTTAGAACACATTTTCAATCAGATTTTGCTATATAAGATTTAAAAAGCACCTTTAAAATCATTGTTTGGCATCTTATATATGCCAATAATAGCCATATTGTAAATGTTTAGAGTCACAGGAAGTAATACTACTACACAAAAGAGTACTTACAGAACAGGCCATAAAGCATGCTCAAATTTGAATTAAATCATCGACCTTAGGAAAACACTTCAAGAAATGTCCATTGTTATGGAAAAACCCACTTGAAACCAAAATATACAAAGCAAAAAAACAGTACTGAAATCTGCTTGCCATTTTCTCTTCCCTCCTCTCCCCTCTCCATCTCCCCTGTTCCAAATTACATCAGATCATTTCTTACAAGTATCCTAAAACTGTTTACACAAACTTCACAGTAATTATTAGGAAGCATTTGTCTATTGTCTTCAATACATTCTACATTTGCTGAGAGCCCATTGTGGCCTAGGCTCTGTTCTTGGTAGTGAGGATGGTACATAGAAATACTTAGAAGAGCTTGTTTTTATGGAAAAGAAAAATAATTCAAAAATAAAAAAACATACATTTTAGGGGTTGACAAATCTCATGTATGTGTACACTGCTCCTTGTCTTCTCTTTCTTTTTAATAACTACTAATAAAATTGAAAGAAGAATAAAGACCATGGAGAAAAACTGCAAACTCAGTCTCTCTAGGTCTGCATTGTGTTCTTCTCTTGTCAAAATATACGAATTAATAAGAACAAATAAAATCCTCTAAAGTGTAAATTTACATTACAATAAGACACAAAGATACAAAAGTACTTGAAATACTAGAGTCAATTTTATTACTGTGCTACCAACTAAAGGTGAGCCTCATTCATTCAATCAAGAAATGAGCAAGGGACTGGAGTATACTCAGTGGTTAAAGCACTTCCTTAGCATTTCTGAGGCCCTATATTCAACTCCTAGCACACTGCTTTTTAAAAATAGAAGAAACTGAGTGAGTAGCCTTTGGCAAGAAGATTTGAAGTAGTGCCTACTAAAATTAATTAAAAACAAAGTTGGTATACAGTCATAGAATGACAGCAATAAAGGTGTGTGTGTGTGTGTGTGTGTGTGTGTAAGCATGTACACATATGACATGATATACATGTGTAGGTCAAGGAAAGCTGTCCAGAGCCACTTCTTGCCTTACAGTTTGTTGCAATTCTCTGCTATTCAGTCTGCCTGCTACACTGTGTGCTCCAGGCTTGTTGGCCCTGGAGGTTCTTACCAATCTCCTGCCTCCACCACTCATTTCAGAGCAGAGCACTGAAGCTACAGATGTATTCAGCTATATTGGCTTTCTAATGTGGGTTTTGGGCATTGAACTCTGGTGGTAGAGCTTCCAAGGCTAGCACTTTTATGCACTCAGCTATCCCCTAGACCAGGAATTGCATGGTTTGACCTAATAGAAATAACAAATGAGAAATGGAGGAGGAACAGAAAACAATAAATCGCCAGGTTAGCTGATTCCTGTAGTCAAGAGGATATTTACAAGCTGACAGAGAAAGCAGTATTATTTTAAGAAGAACTGAGGTTGGCAAGAAAGGTAAAGAATAAAATAAATGAATGGATGATTAGAACAAAATGCAAACTCTCCTAATTAACAGGTTTTTAAGACAGAGAAATATTTTCTTTCTAGAGAAGCATAATAAATAAAATGTCATAGTAAAAGAGTAGCCTCACGATTGTGAGCGACTTGAGATCCAGCATACCCACAAGCCAATGAGGATAGCCATATTGTCTGCTAGATGAAAGCATTCTAGGCTGATGGCAAAGCAAAAAATGCACTTTTTACATGGTTTATAAGAGGTATACTGAACCAAAGAAATAAAAGAGGCAAAGAAAAAAAAAGAAGAACCCATTGGGAATGGAAGGCAGATATAAACTAAAGGAAATGCCTTGCTACCTCCACAAAGCAAGCTTTAGGCCCCAAACAACAGAATGAGGTCAAGAAAACACTTTATAATGATAAGACTTCCAACATACAGGAATGGTGACTGTGGTTAATAATGAAGTATTGCATGAAATAATGAATAATGAAAATTGCTAAGAGCATAGATATTAAATGTTCTCTCAACAGAGGTAATAATTATGTGGTATGGTAGATTTGTTTATTACCTTGAATTAATTATCCCTCAATATATACATATATCTAAACCCAATTATTATATTCTATCACCCATAGAAATATTGTCAAGAAGAATCAGAAAACAGTATACATTTTAAACACATTTCAAATGGGATACTAAAGACCATAATTGACAATAAATATATCATAGCTTTCAATATCTCTTCCTCAAACATCGTAGGCACGTTTGTAAAGTACAAATGAGCAGGGAATGCTGACCATGCTCTTAACTGAACCTCAGCTGAGCTGTAAAGTGAGTTAGATAACACATCTTGACAGCGCAGAGGCAGGGGGAGGCAGAGGCAGTGAAGAACTGACGGTTGAGAGAGCTCCAACTGCTGATGCTTAGATCTGTGTCAAGCCGTAGAAGAACAGGCAGGTTAGAGAGCACCAGCGCAGCCCCTCCCAGCTGAGAAAAGGCCTGAGTTGCCACTGAACCAAGATGCTCACAGGTTAGTGCTTTTAAGTCAAGGTCCTAAGGGGATAGAGTTCAAGAGAAGGGAGAGACCTGCAGGTCCAGGACATAGCTGGCCTTATACATAGGGGAGAAGTTCAGCTTTCATACCGTGTGACAAGCCAAGTTACCAGTTTCAAGGAGACAGACAGTGTGATCTCCCAAGTTGCTTTCCTTGAAAAGTCATGTATTCAGGCAATGCAGTTCTTCTAATTGATGGCTTGTTTGTTTGTTTGTTTGTTTGTTTTTTAATAGGACTAAACGAAATCATTGGAATGAAATTAGCCTCTTCTCTCTCAGTGCTGTTGCTTTGGAACTGATTACTAACAGAGGCATGAAATAATCAAAGTACAGAGAAAAAGAAAAGCTAAAGAGAATGGCTTTGCCTGTGTCTATTACACTGCAGTGACAGCAATCAGACAACCTACCTACATTGCCTTACATGGACCAGTTTAATACCAGCCCTATGAACACACTAGCATTTCTTCCTCAGAAAAATGTAGACAGACTCTCCTGTGTGGTCCTCCCTAAAGTTTAAGGCTTCAAGCTCCTTCCATCTTCTAACCCTGCCTTCTCAGATTCTTTTGTTTCTTTCTTCCTTCCTTCCGTCCTTCCTTCCGTCCTTCCTTCCTTCCTTCCTTCCTTCCTTTCCTTTCTCTTCTTTAACCATTTATTTATTGACATCAAGAGTAAATGAACACGGAGAATGGACATTTACCCATATCTTCTATGGGTTGGGTATAAAGCCTCCCTTCTCTCCCATTCTTTTGCTAAGAGTGGTGCATAAGACTATCCAGGGCGGATACATGGAGGAGCCATTGAGCTTAAGTGACCTCTAACCTCTCTGACCTACAGCAGTAGGTGAGACTACTTGACAAATCTGAACTCTGTCAAAAACATGCAAGTCCATCTGTTTCTCACAGATTCCTTTTTAAATAGCCATTACATTAAAGTCTTAATTTTATTTTATTTCTACAATAAATAAGCAAAATATTTATGAGAATGAATAATGGAACGTTAAACATTCTTTAAATTATAACCGAGTGATGGCACATGCCTTTAATCCCAGCACTTGGCAGGCAGATTTCTGAGTGAGTTCGAGGTCAGCCCGGTCTACAGAGTGAATTCCAGAACAGCCAGGGCTACACAGAGAAACCCTGTCTAGAAAAACCAAAAAAAAAAAAAAAAAAGAAAAGAAAAGAAAAGAAAATTATAACCAAGTGTGAGTCTCTTCAAGCACATTGGCAGCTGACCCTTTATTATACTCAGTGAAATAGAGAAGCCCAGAGAATATAAATGATCACCCCAGAATTCAGTGCGACACCAAGTATTCAACCACACCCTTTTCCTAGTATGTTGTTATTAACAAATGTGTCCATGAGGATGGTTTGCAATGTGCCTGAAACAGTTGATTATCTCTAGAGTAGTTCTCAGTCTCCTGGGACAAAAAATATTAGTTGGCTAGAAATAAACTTTTATGTAATTATTTTCAAAAATAATTTCCACTGCATGTCCAACCGAGCCACTCTGCTTGAGATCATAAAGACTCACTGAGCTATTGGAGCTGGAAAAAAATGGAGATGAGGAAGATCATTAATCCAACATCTGAAAACTGTGTTTCCATCGGTGACCTTGCTCTGTCACTGTGGAGGCAAGATTTGAGTAGGGATGGCCAGTGGTGAGCCAGGATGGTAAAGAAGCAGTAGTTTGCTGAATCCACTTGTTCTATTCCTGAGAGTGATTAATTTCTGGAATGGAATTGTTGGCTCGCTGTCCTATTTATGTGATCAAAGTTTCCTCTGAATGAATCTTCACCCTCAAACATCCTGGGCACCCATCATAGGAAGAGATGGATGGGCGCATAAGGAAAGATGCAGAGACAGGACACAGAGTAAATACCAAATGAAGGTTAAAATCCACCGTTTTCTAGAATGAAAAGGAAATTTGGAAAGGGTGAGCAATTAGAAGAGAATGCTTAGCTGTTCCTGCCGTTCTTTCTCTTCTTTGATGGAGTCAGGTCAGGAAGGAAGAAGCCTCAGAGAGGAGCGGAGCCTTTCGGATTGAGCCTTTGCCATTGACCTTGTGGAACAGCTACTTGATACTGTAGTTCTTTTTTTCCCCATTTTCTTTTATGGGGAAGGGGGAAAGAGGGCTTCTTGCCCTCTTCATGGAAAATATTAGGAAATTTTTGGAAGTTTTCTCTGAAAATGGCAGGGAAAGCAAAGGCTTTTTGCCTCAAATTCACTTTTGGCCAAAAAAGACAGAGGATGATCATCTAGACATTCAATGGGGTGCCCATTCCATAAAAGTATTAGGACAGTGGAGGGTTCTTGTGTGTATGTGTGTGTGTGTGTACACTTATTCCACTTATGCTTGAATAACATTTGCAGCAATTTCAGAATTATCCCTTTCTTCCTTCCATAAGGGGAGATGGGGAAGAAAAGGTCTCTAGCAATAGAACTCAATCATATTGTTTGTAATCATTTTGATATGAGTATTCAATATTGTCCCAGAGCCTTGATGATAATTCGCACAGTAACCTTATGGGATAATGTGATCATTTCTCAGAGGAGAAAATCAAGGTTAAGTAATTGGGCCTATGTCATACTGTATAGGTATATTATATGATTATTGAGAGTGAAGGTACTTGTCATAGCGCCCATAGGTTGGGAATGCATGTAAACGCTTATAAAATTCTGCCAGTATTCAAGTTGAAAAACTGAGCTGAATATTTAAAACACTATGTAGAGTGAATAATGCCATAAAAGATCTTACACTAAATAATTTCATGCATATGAAATTATAGAATGGACATAAATCTAAGGGACAGGGACAGAAGTCAGGTTAGTGACTTGGCAAAGTGTGGAACTTTGCCACTCCCAAGTCTTGGAGACTGCATTCCAAGGGATAGTGTGTAGTTACTTGGTATTGATTTGCTCCATTTCTTAATTGTTGCTATAGTTAAACATCTGTGTTTGACAAAGCATTGAAAAATGTAAGGAGTTTACTGCAGGTCATGGGAATTTTCATGAAGTAAGATTATTACTGATATTCACAATATAGCACACTGTATTTTCTGAAATGCAGCCATCAGCCTCTGTCTATGACAACCTGAGGAACAGTGGAAATAGAGAATGAAGTCATAGGATTCCTCACTGTTGGCAAAAGAACAGTTAAGTTTACTTGAGTAAAATCATCCAGATTAGTTGGTATGTCTGTGTTTTCTGTTTGACTAATGAATGTTTTCCCGTATTTAATAAGGACATTTGTTAAAATCATGTTTATATATACAGAGTATGCAAAGTGAATAATCCAGATGTTCTTTTGCTTATTTATTTTAAAATTAAAAGAAGCACATTTCAGTCAATTGAGTTATTCACATGGTTGCTTTAATTTTTATTTGTGTCTATGTAGGTTGTATGTATAAAGATAAGGAAACATTAGTCATTGTATAACTCTTCCATGGTAGGACTTGTAGCTTATGAAATTCATATCAGTTTTATTCAAAGGCATATAATTAGTAGAACCTTCTTTGGCATATATAGACTTTCCTGTGGATGTTACTCGACAAAAAATGTGTTTTCCTTTATTTTCCATTTTTTTGTGAGTGTGTGTATGTATGTGTATGTATAATGTATGTGTGTGTGCACATTTATATGTGTGTGTGTACACGCATAGCTAGGTATGCATGCACATGGAGACCTGAGGTTAATGTTCATAATTCTCCTTGATTACTTTTTTTGTCTTGTTCAATGAGGCAGAGCATCTTAGCCAAACCCAGAGCTATCAGATATGGTTAATCTCCATATCTTGATTCCTGTTTCTGCCTTTGGAGGCTGGGGTTACAGGAGAGCCACCATGCCCCCTGGCATTTACATAGGTTCTGAGGATTCAAATTCTATTCCTCCTGCATATAGGGTAAGCACTTTAACTACTGTGCCATATTCCCAGCCTATAAATATGATTTATAAAAGAAAATATTACAGTGGGAATGAAGAAAGATATAGGTAGCAACTACTGTACAATGGTGTTTTGTGGATGATGTGGACATACGACTTAAGATAAAATCCTATGTACAAATTTGCTAGTACCTATTCAGTTACAATAGATTTTTCTAGCTTTTTCCTAGGCTATTGAAAATTAGGTGCCATGGACCCATCCTTGTTAGAATGCAGGCAAGCTTGGCCTTCCATGACACACAAAGCTGTTTATTGTTTCCATAAATAGCAGCAGGGATTGTAAACTGAAGTGCTGTGATCACTAGTTTGTTCAAAGCTCTCAAGTCTCTTTATTTTCTGTCACTGCTATTTGGTGAATTGATAGATTCTCAATTTGGGAAAGTCACGTTCCTAGTGCAGATCCAGGTATTGCTTCCCAGTAAGGTCAGCCAAGCTCTCTTTGCATTGNAACATACTACAGGCTGTGTCTGGTCAGCACACTAGGCCACCTAGTCAAAGCACAGCTACAAGAGGGTTGCTGGTGCTTTTCTGAGTTAGACTTAGAGGAAAGCTAGGTGGAGGCTTAAGTCCAGGTAGGAACAAGATGACCCACATCCTCTGCAGAGGGAAAGTGTGATTTCTCCTAAGACAAACAAATGGTAAAATAATTGTGTGTGCGGTGACTCAGAGGATAATGGAGATGACTCATGGAAAATGGTGCTTCAGACTTGAGACGAGACATGAAAATAATAGGAACGGTGATGCTGGTGGAACGTCAGAGCAGAGCCAAAGATTCTTCTAATTGCATACGAACCTATAAAAACACTATCCTAGGCAGACAACCAATTACAATTAGTATTGAAAAACAAAATTATCTGATGTTTTTAGATAGGCTATATGACGTGTAAATGCATACTAGAAATAGTTTTATACAACAGTTCTGGCTGTATGCCTAATCCCCCCTTCCCACCCCATACCTTTGACAGAACTACAGCACTGTGATAACCTGGGAAGAGGAGAATTAATTTTATGCTCCTATGGAGATAGCAACAGGGCCAGATTTTACAATGGTAGCTGTGTACTATATGATGAATTTGATTTCTCAAATTAAAAAATATTTTTATTCTTTACAATTTGATAGGATATATTCTGATCATTTTACACACTCTCCTCACCAAAGCCTCTTACTTCCCTATCCCCTCTGTCCTCATTGAGGGGGGGGGGTGTGGATTGTTTGTTTGTTTGTTTTGCTTTGCTTTGTTTTTTTTACAACACAGTGAGTACATGTGTAATGCCATCCACTGGGACATGGGCAACCTACCAGAAGCCTCACTCTTTTTCTTTTTTTTTTTTCCTTAATTTGAATTATTGTATAGTGATAGAAATTTCAGGAGGTTTCTTTTTGATATTTTCCTTATTTACATTTCAAATGTTATCCCCTTTCCTGGTTTCACCTCTGAAAAACTCCTATCCCCTATCCCCTCCCCACTCCCCCTGCTCACCAACCAACTCACTCCCACTTCCTGTCCCTGGCATAGAACTGGGGCATAGAACCTTCACAGGACCAAGGATCTCTCCTCCCATTGATGACCGACTAGGCCATTCTCTGCTACATATGCAGCTAGAACCATGAGTCCCACCATGTGTTTTCTTTGGTTGGTGGTTTAGTCCCTGGGAACTCTGGGGGTACTGGTTAGTTCATATTGTTGTTCCTCCTATGGGGCTGCAAACCCCTTCAGCTCCTTGGGTACTTTCTCTAGCTCTTTCATTGGGGACCCTGTGCTCCATCCAATGGATGGCTGTGAGCATCCACTTCTGTATTTGTCAGGCACTGGCAGAGCCTCTCAGGAGACAGCTATATCAGGCTCCTGTCAGCAAGCTCTTATTGGTGTCCACAATAGTGTCTGGTTTTGGTGGTTGTATACTCCAGGTGGGGCAGTCTTTGGATGGCCATTCCAGAAACCTCACTCTTAATGAAACTGGACTTTTCCCTTCTCCAGAGTCTGTAACCTGTGCATGGGTCCTCAGCTAGGGACGGGGCTCTTGATTCCCTTTCCCTCTGTGCTGGAATGCTGACTGGCTTGATTTTGTGCAGCTAACCACAGCTGCTGTGAGTTTGTAAGTACAGTACTCCTCTTATGCCTCCAACCCTCCCCACCTTTGGCTCTTACAACCTCTTGCTAGGGTCTCTAAGCCTTGGGAGAGAGGTGGTCTAGATGTCTCAATTATGTCTCAACTTCTTTTATAGTTAAGTGGCTCGTCATAAGCAAGTCCTAGCAGGTGACCCAAGCAGAAGTCTGCTGTATAGGTTCTTGGAATCTGCACTTTTCCTGATTCAATGAAATGAAAGGGATGAATTGACAATCTTGGACATGTCTTTCTTATCCCCTGGATGTCTATGAGTTCTGGATGTGTAGAAGCCAACACCAAAGGCATTGAAACAGCCAATTGGAAAGGCAAGAGGCCCATGGTAGCTGCTGGCATCATGCGGTTTCTATATTTGTCCTGGGATGTCTGTCATAGTTTTGTTGACTAAAATAAATAAATAAATAAATAAATAAATAAATAAATAAATAAATAACAAAAATAACCCTACATTTCTTTGCTTAAGCAGCTGCTCTTGGGGTTTCTTTTTATGGAATCAAATAATATTCTTAGCAAATGAAATGGGTATACTTGTTTCCTATATGCCAGAGTCTACTCTGTGACCATCAGTTTTTTTTTTAAGACTTTGACATGCATTGTCTTGTTTAATCCTGACCACAACCCCATGAGATTCATTATTAATTTTTATTCAAAGCTTCTAAAGAGAAGCAATAGTGTTTTTTTTTTTTAATGTACTTGTAGTTATACAGGATATGTTTACTAGGATAAAATTAGAGGTTTTTTTTTTTCATTCTAACCTGGCTTCACTCCAAGATAATGTTTTAACATCTACTTTATTGTGATACATTATCACTATATATAATAGGATGCCATCCAGTGGAACATGGGCAACCTACCAGAAGCCTCACCCTTAATGAAACCCGACTTTTCCCTTTCTCAGAATCCATAACCTGTGTAGGGGTCCCCAGCTAGGGACAGGGGATCTTGAAACCCTTCCCCTCTGTGCTATAATGGATAGATAGATAGATAGATAGATAGATAGATAGATAGACAGATAGATAGGCTTGTAATACTAGTCCCTTAATTCCTGTTGAAAGTAAAAAAGAAAATAGATGAAACTTCTTGCAAAAGAAACTTTCTTGATTTTTATAGCCTGTATGTTGACTCAGGGAAGAGTCTGACTAGAGTAGAAATGGCCACATTGTAGACTGTGTTGGTCTACAGCATTGCTAGTCGATGTATATTTTGAAAATAATACTTAATTCCAGTAGTATGGGCAGTTTCATTAATTTTTAAATTATATTTACCCATCTTAAAAACCAGTCTGTATTTTATTATGTCTTCTTTTTCTCTTTAGAGAGAAGTGATTATGGCATTAAGTGCAACTTGACCTGGATGCCAGTTTTCAGAGAAGTCATTTTCACTGCCTAGAATCCACTTGATTTGGGGCGTTGTGCTAGAAGGTTGGCATCCTAGGAGACGAGCTAGCAGTCTAGTTTTGATATTGATATTAGTATCACTCACCAACTCTAAGTCTTTATCCTCAAAGTAGCTGATATTTTATTTTTCTTTCATCACTGACCCTCAGCTAATGATTTAATGAATCTCACAGCCATGTGGCCTACTAGAAGAGCACATGACTTTATAAAAACCAACACAGTATACAATGTTGCTATTTCTTCTGAGTCTACACCAAGTATATGGGGCATCAACCAAGATCAAACCATAGAAATACTGAATCTTGAAGTCCTCTGGATAGCTTAATATACTAATGTATAAAATGAGGTTGCATAAAATGAGAGTTTTTAAAAGTCACTCCTGGCAGTATCTGTATCATGGTTAGAATTAAGGCATCCTAATTTCCAGGTGTTCTCTATAGTTGCCCATGGCTATCTGTGAAAGGTTCCTGTTATATATCTTTTTCTACTTCTAAGACAAAATATTAAAGTCTGAGAGCCTTAAACACCAGTCATTCCCTTATTAAAATATGCAGACTTGCAAGTTCAATTCAGTTCCCCATGACCAGCATTTTTACAGGCTGACACATGTCCATATTCTTGCTGTGTTAGTATATCACAAAAGGCAAGAGGAATCCATGGGTTGTGTCATCATGACCTAATTACCTCTGCAAAGCCTCACCTTCAAAAATATTAGTGGAAAGTATGAACAAAATACAAACTTTCGAGATGAAATTCAGTCTGGATAAATTTCCCTAGTAATTTTTCAAATGACAAACAGCACTAGGTAAGTATAATTTTTATAATTATGGGCTTATACAACTAATGACCTTCAAATGAGTCCTTTTTCTTATTGCCGAATCAAATTTCCATCCCAAATTATAGGAAGCATGATTGGATGTTTATTGTATGATGTGGCCATGGCCCATGTCAAGTACTCCTATCCATCAGAAATATTGGAGAGAAAAAGTCTTCCTGAGGTGACACTCAGAGAGAGGGCAGACCTTCCCTTATCTAAGTGTGAGTATTAAGGGTATGTGCAGAAACTCTCCACCAGAGATTGCAATGCTGTTGGCTGAATATTTCTTTCCTACAGAGACTTACTCTACAGCTAAACTCTTTCTTCTGCCTCTTTGTTTGGGTGTATGTAATAAACCTGCCTCCTTGTTTAACTGTATACAATAATCAGGTTGAGAGTCTGGAGTGCTGCAGCTTCTGCACCTGAACCAGAACATCCGTGTCCCAGATTTCCTGCATCTCTGTCTGAGTACCTGTCCTTTAATTCATTCCCTTGCTTCCCAAGTTAGGTAAATCCCTGGAACTGTGTCGACCAGGCAACTGAATCTGTTTTCATATTGTATCATTCACACTTGACAGACAAGTAGAAATTGCTGCTGAGAAGTAAACTCAGTCCAAGGAGCCACTCACACCAGTGCACCTGTGTCTATTATACCCGAAAGACGGTCAGCATGGGTATTGGGCTAATTCACACCTGGCAGACTTCCAAACAACTTCCCTTTGCCCCAAATCTGAAATACAACTGAGAATGAGCTGTGAGTCCAACCTCATGTGAGCAAATGCCTGTGCCCATGCAGGTGAGACATACAAGTCTAGGGAGCTGGTTTGGGAATTGGTGCAGCTGTGGCCAGGGGCCAGGGGTCAGGGGCCAGTTCTGATGGCAGCTAGTTTATTCTTTTCTCTTTTCTTTTCTTTTCTTTTCTTTTCTTTTCTTTTCTTTTCTTTTCTTTTCTTTTCTTTTCTTTTCTTCTCTTCTTTCTTTCTTTCTTTCTTTCTTTCTTTCTTTCTTTCTTTCTTTCTTTTTGTTTTTGTCTTTCAAGACAGGGTTTCCCTGTATAGCCCTGGCTGTCCTGGAACTCACTCTGTAGATCATGCTGGCTTCGAACTCAGAAATCTGCCTGCCTCTGCCTCCCAAGTGCTGAGATTAAAGGCATGTGCCACCATCGCCCAGTTATTTTTTAATTTTCTTAAGCAAATGGTTTTTAAGTTACTGAAGTAAGTAGCTCATCTTTGCTTTCTTAAGTCTATAGAATGAAGTTAACAATTTTAACTCTGGAAAATTATAAAAGGATCATGTGGTTACCAGAAATTTGGGAGAGTACCCCAGAGTCATATGTCACTGATTGTCTTAATTAACTGTTCTACCACTCTAAGGAGACACCATGATCAGGCAACGTATAGAAGGAAGTATTTAATTGGAGGCTTTATTACTAATTCAGATGGTTAATTCATTATCATTATGTCCAGGAGCATGGGAGCTGGCAGCATGGTGCTAGAAAAGTAATTGAGAGCTATATCTTGATCCACACACAAAGGCAAAGAGACTGGGCAGGGGGCATAATGTAGGTTCTTGAAACTTGAAACCCCACCTCCAGTGTCATATCTCCTCCAACAAGGCCATACCTCCTAATCCTTCCCAAACAGTTCCACCAACTGGGGTGACAAACATTCAAACATAAGCCCATAGAGACTTCTCATTCAAACTCAACATTCCACTCCCTGACCCCTATATGTTTGTAGCCACCTTACAATGCAAAATGCGCTCAGTCCAACTCCAAAAGTCTTTCAGTCTTAACACTGTTTAGAAGTCAAAAGTTCAAGGTCCAAAGTCTCTTCTGAGACTCATAGCTATCTCTTAACTAACTCTTGCAGAGTCAAATTTTAAAAAGCAGATCACATACTTCCAAATGACATACTTCCAAAAGGCACAGAATATGCACTACCATTCCAAAAGGGAGGAAAGAGATCATAGTAAGGAAATACTAAACCAAAACAAGTCTGAAACCCAGCAGGACAAAGTGCAAATTCTGCATCTCCATATCTGATGCCAAAAGTGCTCTTCAGGATTCCCACTCCTTCTAGTTTCGTTGGCTAAAGCATGCTGCTCTCTCTTGGCTAGATCCGTGCCTGGTTAGTAGCTCTTTGTAGCAGGTATCCCACAGTTCTGGCATGTCCAACATCTTGGGGTCTCCAATGTAATCCAGGCTTCACCTTAACAGCTTCGTGAAATGGCCTCTCTGGGCTTCCCTTTAGGGACTCCCCTGCCACATACCTCAATAACTTTCCTCAACCACTGAGGAAGATTCTGTAACCCTTTATGTATCCTTCTTGACTCTAAATCTAGAATTACATGCCCTCATGTCAAGTTCTTCTGCTTGCTAGAGCTGTAACCTTGGCTCACCCTTGCATATGTTTTTGTTGTTGTAGTGATGGTTTCCCTTGCTGCTTAAGCTTTCCTTAACTCCTTTTCACAAAATAAAGGTTAATTGGGTGGGTCTTTCCCTGAGGTCACCACTACCCTTATACCATTTATTATCGGGCTTTCTCTAAGCTTTTTATATGCTTGAGCACAGGATTTGACTTCCAACATTACATTTCCTGATCTTCTTTTTCTTCAAAAACTGTACATTTTTTTATTCCTTTTTGCCTTGCTTGCTTATTCTCACTAATCTTCATTAGAATGATTACTAATCACCACATGACACAGTCAATGCTTGGCTGTTTTGCTATATTGAAATCTTCTCAGGCAATGTAATGAATCCAAAACTTTCTCAATTTAGCCTTAGTCAGATTCTCAGAAGAAAGGCAAAAAGCCATGCATTTTGTTAAAATAGTCTAAGAATGGTCTCTAGGCCACTTATTAAGATCCTCCCCTTCTGGAACATTTTGAGTTGGACCCCCACAGTTCAAATCACCCTCTGTATTACTGTCTTTCATCTTCTTACTACTATAGCTTATTAAGCCTACTTAAATCATTTGTCTTAGGTAGGCTTTTATTGCTGTGAAGAAACACCATTGATAGCAATTCTTAAAAGGGAAACTTTAGTTGGGACCAGCTTATCATTTCAGAGACTTTAGACCATTATCATCATGGCAGTAAACATGGTAGTTTCCTGCCACATTGCCCTGTTTCCAAATTATGTCTTATTACTCTTCTATTGCTGTGACGAGACACCATGACCAAGGCAACTTTTATAAAAAGAAGTTACTTAATTGGGTGCTTGTTTACAGCATCAAAGGTTAATCTCTTACCATTATAGTGGGGCACATGGGCAGACAGGCATGATACTGGGGCAACAGTTGGAGAGACAGACCGTGGGCTTGGGGTGGGCTTTGGAAATCTACTAATTAGGGACCAATTATTTAAATATTATGAGCCTACAGGACCATCTTCATTCAAGCCACTACACTGGAGGAAATTAGGATCTTCTCTTAGGGCTCTTAATCTCATTGATTAAGGAATTTAACGTGGGCTCGAATCAAAACTTGAAGACTTTTTTTTTAAGGTTTAAGGAAAAACTCTAGAGCAGACAAGCTGGAAATCTCCACAGCTTCCCAGAAGTGAAAGACAGAGAAGGGAGAAAACCATGCTGTTTGAATTACATTGGCATGGAGATTCAGCCACGTAGCAGAGAAGCAGACACATAGTGGAGAGAGGAGCATTAAAAAAAGAATAAGGAAGCCCAGAGTACCAACAAGAGCTGACTTAGGCTTTGGCCAGCATCCAGAAAGAAGAGGTCAAAGAAGGAAAGGAGAAAGTCGTGCTCTTCTAAGATAGGAGCTAATAAGGCAAGCAGGCCCAGCAGAACTTCCTGGTAGCACTGGTGTGACTACTAGGGGGCTCTCTAAAGGATTTATGGAAGAGCTTGGGGCAAGGCATTGGGGACTAGATGAGCTGTCACTCTAGATGGCCTACCCAGAGTCCAGGACCCCTTCTTAGTTCCAGTCATACACTATGACACTTAAGCAGAGATACTCCTTTATGAGATAATGAAGAAACAGTAACAGAACCTGTCTTCTGACATTCCTGGCCTCCAACAGAGACATTCTCAGAACTGTGGCTTTGGGTTCCCTGTCCCGCCTGAACAGTCCCCATTTCCTCTTCTCACCAAAGTGAATATTCCCATAACTGAAGTTATATGACAATAAAATATCATGATATTTCCTGAACAATTCAGGAAATTACCTATGGTAGCAGTACTTTAGGTTTTGAAATAATGTGTTTATTAAGTATCTAACAAGCAAAAGCAAATGAATAAGGAGCAAGTGTCAGATGGATCAGCAGATAGACAGCAAAACACCATCAAATCTGGGACAAATACATCCCACAGAGACACTGCAGCAGCCTGACTGAGAGCAAGCAAAGGCAACCATCACCAAATCAGGGCCTGAAACACGGTAGAGATTGACTGGAGAGGTTGCTGCCATCAGCCTTAGGTTCCGTGGATGAACTTCCAGCCTTTCTCACTGCAAGCATTTTTATATTGTGAAATAAATAGTAGTGGTTCTCAGGGGCTCAATGTTTCTGAGTCACTTTGCCACTTGCTACTTTTCCTCCTTCGCTTGAGAGTCTGAGATCCAGCCTGACTCAAGACATTGGTTTTGAAGGAAACAAGGAGGACTCCTTACCTCCAGCATCCACACTCAATAATCTAATATAACACATGACAGTTTCCCAATATAATTTATATCAAATGATCCTAAATTCTAATCATCTGGGCAAGTCAACAATCTAAAGGTCACCAAAAGATGAACTTTTCACACTGGGCCATTCTTCCTCCATCACCTTTTGTTTTAAGGATTTGACAAGGCGCTACCCAGCTTTAGAATACACATATGAATGGTCTGTTCTGTACAGACCTGCCGGTCATCTCTGAGATTTTCTTCCTCGTTCTCAAAACTGAATTGCTTTAAGGACAAGTGAAACAGCACTCGTTCTCCAAGAAGCTTTGAAGCAGCTACAAGAAAACACATCAAAACGTGCCCATAGACGCTGACATTTTGAAAAGAACTTCGACAGCTCAGGTTAAGACAGAAAGAGCTGACAAGTAGAATTTCATGAACTTAAACGCTTCTATAGAGCCAAGGAAAGACAAGTTTAAAAGAAAAATGGGTTATAGGATAGGGCAAAAGTTTTACCATCTATACACCTACCAGGAGATTAGTATCTAGGATCTATAAAGGGTTCCAAAATTCAGACACCAAAAATGCAATCAATTGCCATTCGGTACATGACTAAATGAAACGAGCGACTAGTTACCAAACTATGAAGTCCAAATGGCCAATACATATATAAAAAAATGCTCAGTAGCATTATCCAACTGAAAAATGTAGTTTAAAGCTGCATTTAGATTCCACCTCAGCTTTAGGATAGGTGGCTATCCTAAAGAAAACAAACTGCAAGCAGTAGGGAGCCTATGGGAAAATAGAACCCTTACTGCTGGTAGGAAAATAATCCACAGGTGAAAGATAATCATATTAAATTACATAGAGAAGACTCAGGCAAATACTGCCTGTTTCCTCTTTTGTTATACCTAGATTTGAATCCGTATGATATACATATGACATGAAAACAGAAAAGCACTGTGTGGGAAAATGGAAAGGAAAGGTGGATGGGGGCATGAGAGGGCAACAGATGGTAGGCACTCTGTCCATAGTAGTATCTGAATGAAGCCACCTGCTAGAACTGATCACTATGTACAATGAACACACAGTAATAAGAGACGAATGTAATAACAGCTCTGTTCTGGGGCTCTCTGCAAAGGCAAATAGTGATAAAGCCATCTATTTTAAGCCTATGTACACATCTTAAGAACAGGTTCCAAATGGTAGATTGAAACCATTTTTTAAACCTTGGCTCAGATATAGCTGAAGAAAAATTGTGCTATACAACACAAAGGATGTGTGCTCAGTATCTGAGAAAAGGACAGATTGTTAGATATCGCTTCTTTTTTTGGTGACATTGGACTTCCCAAGCTATGTGAAATATGATAAGATTCTTCGTTAGCCAAATCTTATCAGAATGTGCCAAATTTTACATAAAAGTTATGTAAGTCTGAATCCCCAACTTTACAAAATTAGTTACGTGTTAGAACGTGTCTTGAATGATGAAGAACTGTTTTAAGAGACAACTCATGTATTTATCACTTCGAAAATGTAGATTATACAACACTTCACTTCTTGTGTGAACTGTCTGACCGTGGTATAGCTGGTAATTTAAGCAGAGCCCTTATGTGTGCCTTGTGCAACAGCTGGGAACTTTGGTTTCATTGACTATATCACAGAATCTAGTCAACATTAGATTAGAAGACCAGGAGCCTTGGTCCCATTCCCATTACTAACTTAGTCTGACTTTGCTGATGCTTCACAGAACGCTGAGCACCGTCCCTCTCAGGTATGACGTGTACACACAGCTGAGAAGAAGCAGGGTGTAACTTCAGAGTGAAGGCTGTCTGGGGTCAGAAGCCTGAGACTTTCCATTTGTTCCTAGTCTTGGGACAAGTTTCTTAGTTTCCAATATATTTCCTGGACTAGAGACATTTAGTTATACATTGGAATTGCAACCATTTAGAAAAATTGTGTTCCTAATACAACTTGATGTAAGTTATTCTCCTGTCAAGTACACTTTTCTTCCAGGGAAGACCTTCTTAGCTCTCCACATCAGCGGCAGATGTACAAGTCACCAACTGAAGGTTTTACAGATATCACTTAAGACAAAGAATTTTGGATGTAATTTCCCATGACTCCAACTCTACTGAACTTTCACTTTCATCTGCTTTAGACAAGCTGATATCCAAACTATTTACCAGCTTCATTTTCACAAGGAATAGACTGCCCACGAAATACAACTGATATTTAGAAAGACTGAGAATAATATCTGGCTTCCACTCAAGATTTAGACGTTCAATAACATCAAAACACACTAAGATTATGTAAATAAGCAAGTTCTAGAAATAGCTGGGATGATAATTAAATGTAGTTTGTTCTTTGTTATATCATAGGAACAAACTTCTTTTTTCCCAATTTTTATAAGATATTTTCTTCATTTACATTTCAAATGTTATCTTGAAAGTCCCCTATACCCTCCTCCATCCCCCACCCTGCTCCCCTACCCACCCACTCCCACATCTTGGCCCTGGCATTCCCCTGTACTGGGGCATATAAAGTTTGCAAGACCAAGGGGTCTCTTTTCCCAATGATGGCCAACTAGGCCATCTTCTGCTACCTATGCAGCTAGAGACACAAGCTCTGGGGGTACTGGTTAGTTCATATTGTTCTTCTACCTACAAACTTCTTTTTAAATTAAAGAAAGTATTTAGGAAGAAACATATGTGTTATCTATTTTATCCCTGAGGCACAGAGGATCCCTCTGATAGCAATCCTCAGACCTGGTGGTAAATTCCACACCTTTTTGATCAGGGCCTTCTCAGTTGAACCTAATCCTTTGTCACCAGTCTTGTGATGAGTTGCTCACTCATCAAACAACACTTTCCATGAATGTGAACCTGTGCCAGGTTCAATCTCTCCCTTTTTTCAAGAGTTCATTGTATAAACTCTCTGTGTCTATCCTATCTCATTGCTTTTGGGATTCCATTGCAGAAGGCAACCTCTAGAAAGTCCCAGAGAATGTGAATGTAAGAGGGAGGCTCCTGAGACTCAATGGGGATGAACTCAGCTGAAATGCCCAACAATAGGGATATGGAACCTGAAGAGGGTTCCTATTATTAATATTTTCATTTGAATCTATTGATAATCTGCCTTCTGAGTTGCAGTCAACACTGTAGTTTCTTATCAGCGAATCCTGCTGACAATACATTTCTCTTCCAAGTGGTTCTTCTGGGCAGGGCTCTTTCCTCTGTAGCTCAAGCTTAGCATTTTGGGGGTCCCCATCTAGCCTAAAGAATGTCTTACATGTCCACATTCTGCTGTACTGTGGAGGATGAGGCTCTCCAGACTCTGCTCTGCCAGCAACTTCCTCTCTCCAGATTTGCCTGGAAGCTAACTTTAAGCAAAGGTCTCAGTGTTGTCTGGGGGATATTGATAGCTCTTGCTTAGATGTTCCCTGAAGTTTCCCTCATCCAAGCTCTGCTGGGAAATAAGCGATAATGGAGGCTCGGCTGTTAAGAATACTTTGTTGCTCTTGCAGAGGACCTGGGTTTGGTTCCTAGTACCCACCTGAAGGATGATAATCATCCCTAGCTCCAGTTGCAAGGGATCTATCCCATCTTCTGGCCTCCAAGGGGATTCATGTGGTACTCTTGTGGTACCCAAGGGCAAAACACTCATGCACATAATAGTATGATAAATGTAAAACAAAACCAAAATAAGCAAATTTCACGGAACTCAGACAATTTACTCTACGCTCTAAAGACCCAAGGTCACTCTGAATTCTCAAGCCCTTGCTAGGCAGGACAGAAAGAGGCAGGAAATTCAACAAGAAATGAGAGCTGGGCTGATTTTGGCAGACATGGGTTTTCATCGCCCAGCCCCTTTGCAAGCCTTGTTTAAGCAACTCAATCCTTGATCGTCTCTTCTTTCCTATGTTTTCAGAGCTATGCTAAAGTTGCAAGATAGCAACTTGTTTTATTTTCTTTTAGCACACAGATTTGTCTTTAAATCATGTGCTAAAAATTATTACTATTAAGTATCTCTTAACTTAATTTCACTCTACTAGTTTAGTGGGGTGGCTGTAGCGAAGTACAACATAAGTCTTACAATTTTTAAGTCAAGCATCCGAAATTATGTCACCCTTAAGCTATAGGGAAAGATCTTTCTTGGGTCTCCTTCCTGGTGTCTGTTACTTTGTTTTGGACTGTGGAATTTATTTAACTAGTCTTCAGTTTCTCCTGGTGTGTGTGTGTATATGTTCAAATTTTGCTTCTTATAAACATACCAGATTTACTGGTCTTACCAGATTATGACCTGTTCTCCTTTCATATAAGATGATTCTAATTTCATTCCCTACTTTTGTAAATGATCATATTTTCAAATAAAATAACATTAAGAGGGACTGTGGGTTGGTATTTAAATGGTGATGCTGGGAAGAGACACAATTCAGCCTGTAATTTCATTTGCTATTTAACATTAACCAATCTTTATTAAATGAGATTCAAGTAGCTAGTTAGCTTTATTTCTGGCTTCTTTGTCTTTCTCCTATTTTCTTGGCTTTTTGTTTGTTTGTTTGTTTGTTTGTTTGATTTTGTTTTTAATTCCTCTCTGTACTCCTATTGAAATGGATTTGGTATAAAGAAGGAGATAAAAATTTAAAAAAAAAAAAAAAAACCTAAATATTTTACTAAAGAGTCTGACCAGTCCCACGAAAGTGCTCAAGCATATGAAAGCACTCAATAAATGCACTTAAGATTGAGTCTAAACACTGACCATAGAACTGAATTTCTGATCTGTTTGAACTGATAAAGGGAGAGCTTCAAGCCTATTCTTGGGTTCTGAAGAAATCCTAGAGAAATAATACAAGAATAACACAGTTGAAATGACCTAAGAGGTTACTGGATTTTAAAAACGTGTTTTCTGTGTTTACTGGAGCAAGTAGAGGGAGCTCCTGTGACCTCTTTGCTTGGTGATAGACTCTAATCCAGACTGACCTTGAAGCATATCTACTCCCGCCTCTTCCTGTACTGTTGGGGTGACAGGCTTGAGGCACTGTGGCTGGCACAGACCTTCACTGCTAGCCTGGAGGGCAGAGCAATGGCCTAGAATTGAGGCAATTCTCCTTGTGCTTTCTGAGACTTTCATGCACCAGTGCTATGTAAATAAATCGTTTCCACCCCACCCTCTCTCCTCCACTTTTAAGACAGATTTTAACGTTTGCTGGGAGGTAGACAGTTGTTTGGGTGAGAAGTTGCCTTTATGCACATGCCTGTGTGTAGTGATTATGAAGGGAGCCAGCAAGAGAAGGAAGCCCAAACGCGGCTGTGGACACTCTGGGACCAATGTTAGTGAGATGATAGTAAAGCGTCATTTCAGATCTATTTAAATGGAGGGTGGGGAGGGACTCTTCTACAGTGCTAAGTTGATAAATACTTTTCATAAAATTTCACTTGATTTATTTATTGACTTGACCCTTGATCGTGTGATCACACGATAATCAATGCCAAAGATTGGACACTAAGATCACTCTGAGAAGACTCAGTCACTAATTCCTACTCAATTTTGACAACGTAACTGATTTTTAGAAAGGTTTTGTGAGAAATTATGCAGTTCCAGAATATCCTAAAATGTTATCATTGAATATTGCATTTAGCTCTGCAATACTGTGTAATGAGACATTGTTTTTATTGAAAAATATTGTTTTAGTGTAATATATTCAGATGATGCTTTATCCTGTTCTCAACTACTGACCCCTATACCCACCCAACTCCCAGCCACTTCTTTCTCTCTCTTCAAAACCAAGAAACTCACACACATACATACATACAGATATACATACATGCATACATGCATGCATGCACACACAGCCACACACAAAATACATAAATAAAATAAAAAGTGCAAAATTGGAAACCAAAACATAGAAGCAAAAGACCAATAAAACAAACAAAAAACTACCCAAACATATAACATATCTATATGAGATAAAAGGTCTCAGAAAATACCTTTGGGTTCATTTGGTATTGACCATCTACTGGTGGGCAAGGGGTCTACCCTGAAGTGTGCTTAACAAACCAAGTGATACTTCCTTGGAGTAGACTACTTTCTATTTGCAAGCAGATAGACTTTTGATTAAGGGATAAGAGTGAGTCTCCACTTCCCCATCTCAGGGTTGAAATCCAATCTGGCTTGAACCTGTGTGTGCTGCCACAGTCTCTGTGAGTTCGTTTGTGCATTGTCTTCCTGAATTTGGAGAACAGTTTCTCTGGTGTTATCCATCACCTCTGGCTCTTATATTTCTGCTCTTTCACAGAGGTCCGTGAACCCTGAGGGGAGGGTTTGATGAAGATACCCCATTTAGAACGGAGGACTCCAATATGTCTCCCTCTCTGAACATTCTTCAGTTGTAGGTCTCTGTGTTACTTTCCCTCCATTGTAAGAAGAAGCTTCTCTGATTATGGCTGATCAATAACTCTAATAACAACTCATCTAGAGGATGTGGGGAAACGTATTTATTACTGACGGAAGTGCAAACTTGATTTCCACAATGGAAATCAATATGGTGTGATATCCAGCTAAACTACTCTTGCGTATACACCTGAAGGACTCTATGTTCCAGTACAGTGATATTTGCTCATCCTTGTTTATCCAGGCTCTACTTATAACACCCAGATATTGGAAACACCCTAGATGTTCATCAATGAATGATGAATGGCAATACATTTGCACAATGGAATATTACTCTGCTGTTAAAAATTATAAAATTACAAAATTCTTAGTTAAACCGGATGGAGCTAGAATAAAAAACATCCTGAGAGAGGATAGGCATAAGACATAAGCATTTGAAGATTATATGCCCCAGTACAGGGGAATGCCAGGGCCAGGAGGTGGGAGTGTGTGAGTTAGGGAGCAGGGAGGGGGAAGGGTATAGAGGACTTTCAGGATAGCATTTGAAATGTAAATGAAGAAATAATCTAATTAAAAACATAAGCATTTGTCTTAAAGACAGGAAAGGTAAAGAATAAAATGTATGTAAGTTTTAATAGATCCTCGCAAACAAAACTTGTTTGAAATATGTTTGATATTTACAAACAAATAGATATGAACATGAAATGTTCTGTAAACAGCAGAATTTTTTTGGTATAATTTGGGATATCTGTATTCCAAGTGGTTACCATTACATATATGCATTTGGAAAAATCATATGGTGCCAGAGATTTCTGACTAGATTTTTTTAAGTAGAGATACTTCATCTAACCAAATGACATGATCAGACACTGACATCATGAGAGTGAAATATATAAACATGTATGTAAGTATACATGTGTGTATATATGGTGGGGGTTTTTTTTGCTTCTTTGCATAATCTCCCATGGATATCTTATAGAAAACATTAAAATACTATGTTCTAGAAACAGGTCACATCTTTCAGTACTAGCTAGCAATCTTTTCTTTCAAACTCTGAGTAGGAGATTTATTTTAAACTGCATAAAAATGTAATGCCGCTCTTTGGTTTGGAAATTAAAATCAGAACCAGAGAATCCAAGATTGAGCTAGTCAGCAAACCTGGCAAGGCTTTTCTTTGCACAGTGAGTTAAGCAGTGGGAGTGTTTCCTCCAGTTAGAGAGCAGCGAATACGTCCTTCAAGAAATGGAATGCTTGGGTTTGGTGCAGAAATGGGGACTGAGCTCATTCTTTTGGCGTTTTAGTGTGTCAGCAGATTTTTGTGTGTGTGTGTGTCATTCAAATTTTTGCTTATCTTTTCTGGGAATCTATATTTGCTCTCTGGATCTTTTAAATGACTGTTGGCCAAAAGGAAAGAAAGAAAGAAAGAAAGAAAGAAAGAAAGAAAGAAAGAAAGAAAGAAAGAAAGAAAGAAAGAAGGTAGTCTTGCATACAAGTGGTAGTAAGGGCAATGTGCCATTAATAAATCAAAGAAAAGAAAGGAGCTACTACGTTTGTGAACTAGTAACAAGAGGTTTTTCATCTAGAGAAGATATGCCATTTCAGAAACAGTCTCCGCATAACTTAGCTCTTTGTGCATTGGGCCATTGCACTTTCCTTTAAGATCCTAAACCCTGGCCAAAATGATGAGTAGATAGATAGATTGATAGATAGATAGATAGATAGATAGATAGATAGATGACTTTGTGAGATCATTTGACCATGAGGGAAAGTTTTACTATGCTTAAAACCATATCAATGACAATTAAGAAAGATTATACTTTTTAAATGGGGTTGTCTTTATTGAAATGAATTGTAAAAAGAAAATAACCTTGATAATTTTTTTAACCAAAATAAAAACTAATAAGCAACAACTTAGAAAAAGAATCAGTCTTCCTTGTTATTTTCCCATTGATATAATAAATTATTAAATTTTTAAAAAGAAATATAAAGGAGGACATGACTGTTTCTAGGTATGTTGGAGGAGAACATTTATTGTAGGTAAAAGGGAGATGATTACCCAGAGGAGGAGATAACCGAGAATGTCGAGTAGACATGACCTTGATGCAGGCCACAGGAAGAGAGCACACGGTATTAGATAGCATGATCTTCTCTGAGGAGCCAGTGGAGCCATTTCTGTCTGGTCTCAGGGTCATAAATGTATATGTATCTCATGATTATGGTTTTGGAAGTACAACCTAAATACTGAACCATATGCACCCTTGCACCACGTAGACCTCCTTACATTGACTGCGGAAAAGAAGCAGACACATTTATTTCTACTTTGACAAACTTTAATCCTTAAACATGCAGATTGGATAATAATGATCAACTTTTATTTCATCTTTGCTTCATATTCCTTTTCCCGTCATTATGCTACCTGCCTTGTGAAAACTAGATTTGTCTTTGTTATTTGCATTGTGATGAGCAACTCAGAATTATTTGTCACCAATTGTACATGTCACCATTTTTGGTTGAATCTGCACAGGAGCACATCTCATCAGGACAACATATGCATTTCCCATGGCGGCAGCAACAGATTACTGCGACTTTATTAACTTGAAGGGTGTCGGAATATGGCATTAATACCATGGGTATCCGATAACTAGCATGGGGCTGTGAGACTATGATTCTTCTCAGAGTCCTTGGAAAGAAGCTCTTGCCTTTCACTTTCTAACCTCCAGCCCCTCCTTGTGTCTTCTGAGTTCCAGTTCTGTCTGTCTTCAAAGCCAGCAATATGATGCCTTCTTCCTTGAAATCTTGTCTCCTTCATATAAGCACTCAGCAATTAGATAGAACCCACCTGGAAAGGCCAGAGTGATTGCATCTGAAAGTTCTTAACTTAATTATGCCTGCAAATGCCCTCTGGCAAAAAAGGCAACATATTCATGATCTCTTGTTTCTGAGAAGTAAAACAAAAGTAAACACCTTGGGATAAAATATCTCCGAGGAACCATTTTACAACATCAGCTATGACACTCATCTATCCAATGAATTAATAGATTTCTTAGGCATTTTTTGTGTGTCCACCATGATTTTTTGTTTGTTTTTGTTTTTGAGTTCAAGAAAGAGGGATGCTATAGCAAATAAGCTCTCTAAATTCCCTCTTCTCAGGGAGTCTTGTTCTATTCTGTGGGAAAACAAACCTTTCAGTTATGGGCAGAGTATCATGACAGTAACACAATACACACACAGCACAACAGCCTTGGGCTTTGGTGATCTTCAGAGGCTGTCCTCAGAGGAATGTGGAAACATGATTTTGTAAAGATGATCTGTGAAAATACTTATGGCTAAAATGTGAATTGAAGTGAAATTGGTTTGTAGTTAAAGTCTGGTAGGAAAGAATATTTCAGTCCAGGTTGGAATAATTATAGTCTGAGTTAACACTTAGCATTGGAAGCATTAAGAAGCAGAGTCAGTCAAAGTAGGACAAAGACATTGAAAATCACCATTGGACTGGTGAGGTAGCTAGCCATGTAAAAGCACTTGTTGCCAACCCAATGACCTGAGGTCATTGCCCAGACTCTGCATGATAAAAGGACAGTACCAAGTTCCACAGGTTATCCTTTGACCCCTTCAGAAACACACATGCTGTGGCAAACACACATGCATACATGCAAACAAATAAATAATGATGGTAATTTTACAATAAACATGAGGAACGGTATCGAAGCTGAAGAGGGCTGGATAAAGGACAATAAGAGACATAAAAGAACATGACCTAAGAGTTGGAAGTCTGGGGGTAGGGGGCCCTGGATGTAGTAGACCACCTGTGTCAACAAACTGCAAGAATATAAATGGTCTGACAACAGGAGCAAGTCTAATTTTAAAAGTTCAAATTACACACATTTAACTAAAGTGGTCTGAGGAGTGAGACTCAGAGGTGGTTGTCAAGAGGACTGTGCAAGTCAAGGAAATGGGGGGGGGGGCTAGGATGTTATGTGAGGCTCCTCTGAAAATATGGCATTGACTATTTAGAAATTTCAAGAAAAATATTATTGAGAAATACAAGGGTCAAGATGACGGAGGCTTCAAAGAGTATTGGAACATTCCTTGAGTGTTAGGTTTTTATAATATGCCTTTTAAATGTAGTGCATCTATTAGTATGATTCGTATTGGCATCCCTTAAGGCTCAAAGGAACAAACAAAGCTTGAGGGACAGAAAGTGGGATGTTAACCTCGGAAAGAGAAGCTCAAAGTAGCCAGGGTACAGATGGAGCACCTGCATATTCTGTTAAAAGAACATGAATTTGTCACGTGCTATTACCTACTCCAATGGCACTCACTAACACTACCCCCATCAAAGGCTGTCACAGAGTAAAAGGATATTAGATAAAGCCACACCACAGAACGACAGAGGATGTACCCACCTGACTCCAAGGAGCCACTGAGTCCACAGAAGAGGCCTTGGACCTCCCTGGTTCTTTCTTTGCAAGGTTGAGGAGGAGACCAGAGCACTCCAGGCACACTAGCAACCACACAGAAGTTTCTGGTATTGCTGACACCAGACATCCAGTTTCCTAATGTTCCATTTTTACCACTTGGCACCATAGTATCTGAACTGCCAAGAAAATCATCACTTCTCCATGAAGCCAACTTGGAAAAGTGGTTGTAAGATGGAAAGCTGTGGGAAGAAATGTGAGAGAGAACATGATAGTGGAACCTGAGACATCATGTCAACAGTGGCGGGGAATGGAGTAAGCTGAGGGGAGGGGCATGCTGGACGTGGTTGGTTAGGATCTCTGTTTCTTTTCACCAACATAATAACACGTTTTCCTTTAAGAAAAAAACTATCTAATCTGTATACAGTTTTAAAGTAGGTCTATACTTTTCATCGTTTGAGAAGTAAAAGTCTCTACAGGTAAATAGGGAATAGGTAACCCAAGGACTAGGCAATGAACTGAATGATGGAGATGAGACCAATGAGGTGGTCGCACCTCTCCGTTGGCATTGGGCAGGTGCGGTGCATTGTTAAAGCCTTGACAGCATCTGGGAGAAGTCCTATTAGTGTTGAAAATAAGTTCATTGAGTTGATGTTGAAAGCACTCCATCAAATGTTGATGTTCCTGTATGAAAAGACCCCGAAGATGGTGTAATTTACTTTTTAATCCTTAATTTTACTCCCCCTCGATGTGGCTTAAGCAAAGGGACTATTAGTCTAACAGCCAGCTGAACTGCTCTTATGTCAGGTCCATCTTTAATACCCCATGAATTCTTTGAGATATCTATACTAAAGGTTGTAGATGGCCCAGGCTCCTGAAGGTGTAGCCAACCAATGCTTTTTGAAATTCTATGTATTAGATTTTTTTTTTACTGTTATAAACCAGCTAACAGGGTGATCATTTCCACCTTGAAAACCTTTCCCTGATGAAGGAATTACTGTGATTCATGCTAAGCAGCAAGGCTGTGGCTGTTCCAAAACACCAGCCTTAGTGACATTGATTAGTGCTATGAGATAAGTGTGTGTGTGTGTGTGTGTGTGTGTGTGTGTGTGTGTACTATGATCTGATCTCTCCAAAATGAAGAGTTGTGATTGTTCCAAACCAATAGATTTGTCCAAACATCCCTTCCTGGGCAACATAAGCAGGCCGCTTATGCTGGCTAAACTGAGTTGGCTGGGAAACATTTCTTGTACTCCCTCTACTTATGTTGTAACTTCAGCTCAATAAAAAGCCTTTTTGGCATGGTCTTTTCTTGCTTACATTCAGTAGTACAAGCTGAGATGGAAACATGAAGACAATAGACCAAAGGACAGGCAGAAACAACATGGGAAGCTTGACCAGTGACTGTCAGCTGAAAAGTGGAGGCTATTTTGGAGGTTTGATTGTTAAAAAGAGGCAGAGTACTTGGAGGCAGCTTGACATCTTAAGAAGTCAACCAAAGGCACACAAACCTAATAGCTCCTACCTTCCAATTTCCAATGCTACAATCTGGAAGAGCCCAGCTTGTATCCTGGTTACCACCTCCAGCCCTAACTTATGAGCACAGTTCATCAACAACTTCTTTTTGACAGATAAATATCCTGATGTGCAGTGCTGGCCTATCACTAAACTTGCCTCCCCTCCCCCTGGCAATGTGATTCTGTTCTGTGTAAGGTTGTTCCTGAGTTGTCCACTGGTAGTGGGGTGTCCCCTGACATATTCCTCCATCCTGACTGTAGTTGGGACAGAGGCAGGAGCTACAAGTCATCTGGCAGTGGCCACCAAGTTGTGGAAGGGATCAAGCATGCCTTCCTGGTTGCATGCCTTCAGTTGCATACCCGCAACTGAAGAAGTTCCAACGCTATCTGGGCAGGAAAAAGAAGAGAAGATGGATAAGGGAGAGCAGAGAGCTGCCAAAGCCTGCAAGGAGCCTAAGAAGAAAGCCTGCAGGGCCTGATCACCAGACAAGTGCAGGAGAGCGAACAAGGCCAATGCCTCAGACCTCAGACTGAGATCTGACCTGTTAACACTAGTCTCCACCAAGAGCCAAGGATCCTGATACTCAAAAGGCCTACACAGGGAATACTCAAGGACGAGAGCTTTACAGCATTAAAGCTAAGGACCACGATCCCAAGGCCTGCAAGGCAACTGTGACATTAGGCATTGCTACTTGCCTGTTTCTACTTGCTTTAACTGATGCCCCGCCCCCAAATCCTACTTCTCTTTTACACACACAGCACCCGCACACAATCAAGTTTAATTCATGGGCCAGCTGCCCTAATCAGACAATAGCAGCGGAAAATTAATATGTTTGACATGGAAACATATTTATAAGTAGCAAGTCATCTCTTTGCCCATCTACTTATCTGGCAAAGGACAAATATCGCTAACATAGTCAATTGGAGGAAGGTAGAATTTTCAGTGTATGTAAGATCTTTCCAACAACCATACCAGTTTTGGTGAAAGTCCAATAATCCTCAAAATAGAGTTGGGAAAAAAAATCTTTCAGTTTTACGTCTCAAAATAATTTCTAGCTCAGTGGCCAAGAACCCGATGACTTTTTATGCTGCTAACAACTCGAAGCGCCCAGCTCCCCAGTGACCGATACTGACATTGTGATTGCCTTCGTTTACCTCAGCAGTTAGTTGGGAAGAGAAACATCCTGTCAGCCTCTGGGAGTTAAAGCCCTTCTGGAAATGATTGTGGTTCATTGGCCCACCCACTAGATACAAAAATAGCCTGCTGTCTTCTTAGAATATGCATTTGCTCTCTAAACCATATTTTATGCCAGGTTTCAAAAGAGAAGGAGCAACACCGGGAATGATTTCATACGAAGTTCCATTTTGTATTTCTAGTAGCAGTGGGTGGTAGACAGGTAGATGAAGATTGCACCTCAGTTGGCTTCTTCTTTGTCACAGTTTCTTTTCTGATATGATTTAGCTAAACTTGAGCTAAATATAAGCTAACTAAAAACTGAAGAGTGGGTGATCAAAGGTAATTGTCAGGGAATAACCTTCCCCCCCCTCAGCAAAGGGTCTAGGGAGAATCTGCTTTATGGGATAGTTAAGATTTTTCCAGTGTTTAGGAAATATTAATTATATGAATACTAGAAAATACCCCATAAGGATTCCTGGCTTATACAAATGGGGTATAAACGGAGATAATAATCCAAAAATAAGTAGCCAACTTAAAGAGAAAGAAGAAAACAAAGAAATTCCATGTTCTATAATTAACTTATTGTGTAGCAGTGCTCTTCTTGATCCTGTACATAAGATTTACTCAGGAAACACAACAATAGAATACGGAGCGGAGGATATATATATATCACTCCCTTATAGGCCTGGTTTAAGGGTTTTGATCAGATTTTAGATTCCGAGAGGAGGTATGGTGGTGGAGGCGGGGGTGGGGGTGGGGAGGACTCAGCCCTAAAAGAAGCTATGTTGTGGTGAACATACAGCGAAGTTAGTTTTTATTTTGTTCATGAGCCAGCAGAAGGTTCTTCTTCCAAATAGGGAAATACCTGAAAACCAGAGAGTATTGGGGAGCCACCAACACAGGGTGCTGCTTGCAGAATAGTAAATAGTAAATTATCCGCAGGACTAGGAAAGGGTACCAAGGAAGGCGGAAGCTGCTGCTTTCATCAGCATGACCTGCATCTGGGGAACAAACCAAGGCACTCGTGTTCCAGAGATTTACCGTGAAGCAGGCAGTATGAGGATCGTGTGGTCTTGTCCTTTACTCCTGAATGGTCTCATTCTTTGCACAGATGTGATAGTGTTTGGAAGATTCCTTGACTCAAATGCACTTTAGATTAGAAATCGCAGACTAAACTGTAGCTACAACAATAAATAGTACTTCTTCAAGGTCGAAATACTTAAGAATAAATTGGCCTGTTGCAAGATTCACATTTTATAGATCGATCTGCTGTAGATAACATGAAAATGTCTCTACAAGAGTTGAATATTTAAAATTAAAACTGCATGTAACATAAAAGTGAGGGTCAAATGAAGTTCTATATGCAATTTAATTATATCTCCGAAAGCAGACCTTTGCCTATTTATTGCAATGCATTATAAAAAAATAGCCAATAGAATATTCAACACATCCTTAAACGTTTAGATAACATGTTCATGAAGAATCGATGTGTTGTTATGTGAACAATCTAAACCATGAATACATCTTTACCAAAATAAAATAATTTGCAGATAGTAAATTGATCTTGTTTGTAAATCATCAAGAAGTTGAAGTCAAGGAGTTTCATTTAGATGATAAGAAACAGGTTCTGCTACCTTGAGCTTTGTAATGCAAATATTACACAACAGTAGAACTGACTACATTTAATATGATGACATGTGTGCAATAGAACAGTAAACAAATTGTAAGCATCATTACATTACACAGCAAAGATTAGCTTAGGTGCCCACCTCCAAGGAACATAAAATGTAATGGAAAAGACTTACGTCACCCATTTTTCTGCTGGGGTTTGTTGAATACCTACTACTTCTCTATGAAGTGACATTGAGGTGACAATGGCATTAAATTCCAACATAAGCAATAACCCCAAAATACAGTCACCTTATCGTCACCATATAAGTTTGGGATTACCAATGAGACAACTTTTCTGAAACTACTACTCCATTCCTTTTTCTTTTCAACTGCACTAACGGAACGCCCTTAGGAATTTAGAAGTGAATTTTAAAGGCTTCTATTTACCAAGATTCTATGGCTGGTCTCCCATAATATGCCTAGGTGTTCTTTCCTTAGCCTAAGTCATCCTCTAAGGGTGGACCTTCCAATAACAGAGAGAAGTTGCATTTTACCAGCTTTCAGTTCAATACCTACACTTCCTCCTCCATCACAGTTGACATCTGGGTATTCTTTATGTATTACCAACTGGACTTCAAATGTCCCTTGGAGCCTCTTCCATTACACTTTAGTTAACTTAGCCCTTCCCTCTAGGATATTGCTGTTGCTTCCTTTAAAACTTACTTTTTAGCTTTTAATTTCCTCCTATAAAATGTATTCTTATAGATTCTATATTTGTTGTATTGCTGTAAGAAATCAATCCCAATTTCAGTGGCTTTAAATACTAAGCCATATCATATTGACAATTTGGAGGTGGGAAATCCAAAATAGACATGCAGGTGTATCTTCCTTCTGGGACATCTCAAGGAGAATGCCATCTTCAGACACCAACCTGCTTTCCTGGGCTCTTGGACACTTCCCCAAAGTTTTCAGAGCATGGCATTTTCAAGTCTGGTCCTCCCTCCGTTTGTATGATTGATTGCCATTTTTCTGGCTCTCATGCCTGCCTCCCTTCCTTTGAAGGACATTTGTATTATCAAGATGTGCTTAGACACCTCAATGACCCAGAATGATGTCCCTGTCTAGATCCTCCTAATAAAATCACACTTGTCAACTCCCTCTGCTCAGGTAGTCCATTTATATATATGTGGATTGCAACACACACTGGGCAGAAACCCTTGTCCTTGTCATCACAGGACAAGAGTGGTCTCTTTTTCTAATATCCAAATATAGTCTGGCCTTTTTTGTTTGTTTGTTTGTTTGTTTGTTTGTTTNGGTAGTACTATGTCCAATTTTCTGAGGTACCGCCAGACTGATTTCCAGAGTGGTTGAACAAGCTTGCAGTCCCACCAACAGTGGAGGAGTGTTCCCCTTTCTCCACATCCACGCCAGCATCTGCTGTCACCTGATTTTTTGATCTTAGCCATTCTTACTGGTGTGAGGTGGAATCTCAGGGTTGTTTTGATTTACATTTTTTGTGGGCCACTCATGAATTCCGAGGGACCAGGAATAACTTCAAATTTTTTCTGACCTCAATTAATGATCAAATATGTGTGTGTATATGTATGTATGTATATATATATATATATATATATATATATATATATATATATCAACTTACACAGAGAGAAAGAAAATCCTTACAAAATAATAGTTATGTATAATAAACTGTGATATTTTTCTGTCCAATCCTGTTACTTTAAAAAATGCTGCTGCTGATGTATTTCACTCAATTCCTGACAGCTTACATGGTTACCTATCACAGTTCCAGTGTTACCACCTGTCTTAGTTAGGGTTTTACTGCTGTGAACAGACACTATGACCAAGGCAAGTCTTATAAAAAACATTTAATTGGGGCTGGCTTACAGGTTCAGAGGTTCAGTCCATTATCATCAAGGCGGAAGCATGGCAGTATCCAGGCAGGTATGGCACAGGCAGAGCTAAGAGTTTTACATCTTCATCCAAAGGCTGCTAGTGGAAGACTGACTTTCAGGCAACTAGAGTGAGGGTCTTAAGCCCACACACACAGTGACACACCTACTCCAACCAAGTCACACCTATTCCAACAAGGTCACACCTCCAAATGGTGCCACTCCCTGGCCCAAGAACATACAAACCATCACACCACCAGATGGTCAAGTTGTGCACTATTCAAGCAAACTACCTGTACATCCCAAAGAGACCACATTCTCTTATCATGTGTATGTTAGGTTATCCTTTGGTCCTGCAAAGGGAGGTTCACCTATCTTCATCTAGTAGCTCAGGGGGCCATACTGAAATAGAGATGTGTAGCTTCCCAGACTAGAATGATGTGGTTGTTGGAGCACTACATAGTCTCTCCTCTTCATCTCTCTGCTTTCTGTGCATGTCTCTCTGTTTTCCCCTTCCTTGGAGGGAAGGAAAGAGGGTAAAGAACGGGGAGAGGGAGAAAGGAAGAACGGTAGAGAGGAAAGACAAATAATAAAAGGAGAGTGAGGAAAAAGAGAGTTAGAGAAAGGGGTGGAGAAAGAGGAGAGACAGAGGGAAAAGAGTCTCGGGACAGTGAGAGTAGTGTCGTGTGTGTGACAGAGATGTAGAAAGAAGAAAAGTTCTCCTTCCTTTCCCAGCTTTCTTTCCTCTTGTTTTCCTTTGTTCTATTTCTGAAGATACCATCATGGTAGAACATAATAGCTTTTGTTAAAAACAAAGAAGACTTATAGGAATAAGCAGAAAGTTAACCCCCATAAGGAATCCTGTGGAAGCGACTATTAACGTTTGCATATTCTTTTCCAATATCCAGTTTTATATACTTTGACAATACTAAGTGGTTGTACTACAGACATTCTACATTGCCTTGATCCTGAGGGTCAATAAGAATTACAGACCAGGAATTTTTGACAGAAAACAAAAATTCAGGATAACCTTCCTGGTGTTTTAGTAAGTGTTCATGATGTATATAGTAACTGAAGGTGAGATTCTACGAGGAGGATGAATGCAAAGAATTTTTAGTAAAGAAAGAAAGGGATGACTTAGAAATATGTGGTCTTCAAATTGAGTACGCCTCAAAGTTATTCTTTTGTAGCCAGACATTTGTGTTTGGATTGATCATTGTGACTTAACATCCTCTAGAAGCAGCTTCCCAACATTAAATGGAATCTTAGAGAAATTGCTTAGTTCTTTCAAGCCACTGGGTCTAAGGTGAGGTCCATAAAGGACCTGCTTGTCCGTCTGCATCCACTCCACCACTGGAAGCTTGACTGCGCTTATCCCATGCTGCTACCTGGGCAGGTGCCAGGCTATAGGGAAGTGCTGAGACACAGCTCCAGGGTGGGAAAGCAGTGTAGAAATGCCACCTGGGAAGGGTTGGGGTGGGGTGAGGGGGAGCTCAGACTTGTCCCAGCAAGTGTTTGCTGTCCTTAGCTTGATGGAGGCAGGCTTGGTGGCAGTTGTGGCTGGAAGTACAGAGAGGCCTTCTACAAGAGGATAAAAATGCAGCTCTGTAGACAAAGGCCTTCCCCAGGTTCATCACAGTGGATCTTGATGAAAAGAGCCCATGGTTCTGAACAGCTTATTGTTATGGTGGAAAAGGGATTCATAAAACCATACCTAACTTCTTAAGCTGGGCCTAAGATTAAAAATCTTTTGCAGGGAAGAATGTCTGGGAAGGGAAGGAAGCTTATTAGCTAAGCCCTCTAGGCCTCTAGATTCCTCATCAGCATGGAGAACTCTGCTTTGCACCTATGTAACCATAGGACACATTTCTTATATGTGAGCAACATGACACGTGCCCCAAGTCTGGCGGGAAGCTGGGAGTCCCGTATGCCTCAGGTGTGTGCCCACCGAGTCTCCAGGTCTTGACCAGCTCTACCTTACCAAACTTCCTGGCATGGTTTTTTGTCCCACACCTGCTGTAGTTTCTTGAAGGAATCTAGCAATCATAGGTATTCAAGATTATAGCAACCTGCTCAGCTAGTCATCAGTGGGGATTGTAGTAGGGACTGATAGTTTTAAGATGTTCCTGTGCTTAGTAAAGCCTGCTGACCATTGCACCGAAACTACTAAGACCTTTGGAAATGAATCCTCCAAAAGAGCTCTACAGGGACCCAAGAGTACCAATGTCAATCGTCCCGGGAGATCGATTCCTTTCAAAAGCCTCAACCGCAAGAATGCTCCAGAAGTGACAGATGGAGAGCCTGAAATATACACTACTCAATCATGTCTTTTCCTAAGCAAGGAAACTGACAAGATGAAGTGACCACATCTAACATCTAGTTTTTGGACGATTTGAGCCTGGGGAAAAGAGTTCCTGGTACCAAGACCACAGCCTTCCCTGCCCTTCCTTCCTGACTATGCTCTACTTTATCTGAACTGCCTATTTCAATCCATTGCTTCCTAGTGCTCAATGATGTTTTAATCCTTGCTACTTTACTTTCAGGAGACACATCTTGAAATTGATTTCTTTATAAAAGCCCATTTTGGTATTTAAAGAGGAATGAGCTGGGCTATGGGATAACTGTGCAGACTGCAGAGTGATGGGGCCTCCTTGGCGAACTGCACATGCCTAGGAGTCTGTATGTAATGTGTGACCTATAATGCAGAAGTGAGCCTGCTGGGATATTCTGAGAAGTATCGTGGACACAAATGAATCCTGTAGCCATCTCTAGCTCTTGAGTAGGGAAGAATTCTCCTTATTTAGGGAGAGGGTTAAAGAGATGAATACAATTTTACATACAGAGCTCTGAAAGATGCTGAGAATTTTATAGCAAAAGATACAGAGAAAATGTAAACCAATCTCTCCTGGGTATGTTTGCTGGTGACCTTCTTTTCTCATTTTATATTCAACATTAATTTTTTTTAAAGTCTGGACAAAGTGAAGAGCCAATAGAACAGCCTTGTCTTTCCCTGAATATTTTGGTTGTCATATTTTCAGAGATCAAAGGGGGAGACAGCTTGTCTGTTGTTGTGACCTATGTTTACTCTCTGATTGGACATCTGTCCCAGTTTGAATCAGGAGAATCTACTCTATTACTTCACCCCACTGTTACGCTACCTACAAATTTATGTAATAACCCCTAGAAACTGGAGTTGCCAAGTAAGAGAGACCCCTGATTGGAAACTAGCTGTGGATTTCTTCTTACTGCATTCTCTGTAAAAGCAAGTCACCTGTCAATGTCATATACAGAAAGGCATTGCTTTTCACAATGATTAAACACATCTTTCTAGACCTTGCATAATTTTTTTATCCATCTGGTTATTTCGGATTTCATATTATGTGTTACATGAAATTGAATTTCAAGGCACTTCTTCAGGATATTTTGGCTCTCACGGTCTTCTGAGCAGAAATATACAATAGCTTACCTATATATTTCATAGGATTGTTGTTTACCATTCTTATTCTATAAGCAGGGAGAGCAAACTTCATTTGTAACAAAAATTAGCTTCTCATAACTGCATTTCATTATAAGAATTATAGCGCGTGTCCGGTCTAGTCAGAGCTAGATTCTTTTGGTTTCTGGGCTAGAATTTTACAGTGTTCATGTTAGCTGGAACCTCCAGACATCTAAAAAGAATTCTCTTCTTTCAGTAAACTACTAAAAATCTTGATGACAAATTTTATACCATGAAATCTGGATACTTTAATCAGGATAGGAGGTAAGATCTAATTGACTTTAATATCCTTGGTTTAAAAAAAAAAAGACAAAGCATGTTTTAATGGACATCTACAGTTGTCAGTAAAGCTAATAGAAGTCATCTTTTAAAGGAGAATTAAGGCTCTTATACCTGGACTTGAGCAATAGCGCTTGGCAATGTCTACTTTTGCATTAGGATGCATAATTTAATTTATCCCAAAGCACTATTACCCCCCAATGTTCCCTGTATGTTCCCCTCTCTGTCTCTTCTTCTCTTTGGAAAGGAGCCCCGTGATTCCTAAATTAATTAACTTGTATCTGGTTTGAGACAAATTAAATTTTCCACGTCTCTGTGCTGATGCCTGCGAGGTTATTTTTCTGCCCTGTGGCTGTGTTGGGCCCCATTGCTCAGCCTCGCTCTTCTTGCTATCACAGTGCTCTTGGTATCTGTGTGGGGTGGTGCAGTTAATCTGGGAGTGGGTCGGGGGGGACGTGCTAGTAGAAAGCAATATTCAGTCTGTCTCTCAATATAAGAGAGGCTGCTTACTTAAACTCTAATGGAATCTCTAGGGCAATTTAGGTAACTTTTAGAAATTTAAATAAAAATTGTCAGGTGCCAGTAATATTGGATGATCTAGAGAAACACATAAATAAGAGGCCAAGTATAGAAGCCTCTTGTGTTTTGGGGTAGCTCATATAAGTCATATTTGAAAACAAACATTGCAGCTGGGCGTGGTGGCGCACGCCTTTAATCCCAGCACTCGGGAGGCAGAGGCAGGGTGGATTTCTGAGTTCGAGGCCAGCCTGGTCTACAAAGTGAGTTTCAGGACAGCCAGGGCTATACAGAGAAACCCTGTCTCGAAAAACCAAAAAAAAAAAAAAAAAAAAAAAAAAAAAAAAAAAAGAAAACAAACATTAATTTTACAGTAATTGAGGATACGGATCAGTCAGATTCAGCTCCATGTTTTGGAGGGATGGTATTAAGCTGGCCTCGAGCATCCAGTCCAAATTTATGCCTTTTATTTAACTTTCCTTTTAAACAAGTAATTGGTTCACTAAATGCTATACTTTTTAAAGGTTCAGATTTTCAGTCAATGAACTCTTGTAATCAATCACCACTGGTGGAGGGGGGTGGTTTCCATCTCTTTATAAAGGCTATCTTGGAGAAGGTTCTAGAGACTTTCCCTGTCATCCTTCTCTGTCTTTTCCCATTGCAACCTTTCCTTTTATTTCTTTGTATATCTTTCCACAAACGGGTCTTCTGCAGGAAAGAGCTTTGAGAACATATCAACTTTCAGCAAATAGGACAACCATAGCACCCTTTTCATTTTATTTGAGAAAAGGAGTGATATTTAGGAAAGTATAACCATTTATAAAACATCTTTATTTCCTTATCTGTCATCTTTCAAGGAGTGATTGTTAATGATAGTCATGTCTTGCAAAATGTATTCCCAAATTAGAGCCCACATTAATATTTTTATTATTCTATGAAGTGTCTAAGAATTTTAAAAATTCAAACCACTTATGAGAAAAAAAATACAGAAAATTAAACATCTGGGAGGCTGCCTGGGCTAACTAATCGAGTTACTTGTGACAACATGTTTGATTGTCACAACTTTCAATTTCTTTTTTTTTAAGAATTATTTATTTATTTTATGTATGAATGCTCTGCTCAATTGATATGTATACCTGTACCAAAAGAAGACATCAGATCCCATTACTGATGGTTGAGAACCACCATGTGGTTGCTGGGAATTGAACTCAGGACCTCTGGAGGAGCATCCAGTGCTCTTAACTTCTGAGCCATCTCTCCAACCCATAACTTTCTATTTCAAAAGCTTCATTTGATAGTTGAAGAGACAAAAATGTAGAGAAGTTGGTTGATTTGGCCAAAATCACCAGCTCAGACTGCGGAGATGAACTATTAACTCAAATCGTCCACTACCCAGCACTGGAAAAATTGTCAGACCCAGAATGGCCAAAGTTACTTGGAGAAAAGGCAGATTCCCAGATTCAGTGGCCAAGCCTATTCAGGAAGAACTTCTGAGACTGCCCCACAATGCTGTCCAATGCAATTTATAAATAAACTGGTGAGAAGGGTTGGTCTCTTCCTCTTTCCCTGCAAGGCAGAAGTAGGACGACAACAAAATGTAGTGATTGATTGCTAATCTTTTTCTCCTGGTCACACTCTTCAGCAGCTTGCAACATCTTTAGGTGCCAAGATCCATCCTTCATCTTTCTTTGACGGATGATAAATTTAACCAAATCCAGCTTTTACATTCTTGCCCATCTGCCTGCCTCTCAAACTGTGAGATAACTCAGCAGGTTGAGCTTGTAACCTGTGGCTTGGAGCAGAGGGAAGAACACAGGGGTCCCAGTCTAGCCTTGCTAGCACAGAGGGGTCCTTCTGCTGGGATGACCAGCCAGAGTGGTACCGGCTGGAGATACCGGGTGTTTCCTGCAGAGGTGTCAGCTACTCCACTCTGATTTTTTAGGGAAGCTGTGCAGGCAGCAGGGCCTGTTTGAAGAGTAAGCAAAACACATTGTCTGCCACCAGAGCTCTAAAAAGATGCTTTGCATGAAAACGGTGATTAGAATGATAGAAAGCTAACACCGGTCCTGGCTTCCCAATCCACCAATCATGTTGACAGTAAAACTGAAATGTGAGAAAATGCTTTTCTGAGCTGCCAGATGTTTCCGGAAATGGTTTATGCTGATTTATTATATTTGCAATGCTGTAATTTTATGAGGTAACTTTTCTCTATTAAAGCCTTTTAAAATACTTAAACTTTTGCTTACACATATGCCTTTTATTCCCAATAAATAATAATTTTATATGTCCTAGATCACCTTTCTTCTTAATTTGAAGTACCAAGGTGGTCTGGTGCAAGCATTTAATCTTAAGAGTAGGGAGGCAGAGACAGGTGAATCTCTTGAGTTCAAGGCCATTCTGGTCTTCAGTGTGAGTTTAAGCAGCAACCTAGGCTAACTCTAGATGTTTTCCATAGAACCAAAGTGCAGAGGCAAAAGTCAGGGTTTGTCATCTAATTATCTGTGCCACCTTGAAGTCTCATTTGAAAGTTATCTTAAGCAACCGCAGGTCTCTCTATTCCTGACATGGGACTTTAAAGTCATAACAGTCCCGTGGGAGCATATCCCAGGCTGCCTGAGACATGCTCGGTCTGTATGCTGCTCTTTCATATATTATTATGACTCAACAACTTAGATGAGAGTCCTGAAGGATTTAAGATTGCGTTTAGTGTTTATATCTTTTAATTTGACTATCATAAAACCTCAATATAATTTTTGAATAATATAAGTTGAAAGGTTCTTTTAAAAGAAATAAGGTATTGAAGCCACTCATTAAAGATAATTATACATCATGTTTTTGCATACGTGTGTATATTCATATCTGGACATGCACATATGTGCATGGATGTACATATGTGATTGGTACCATCATCAAACACTCAGCACTTTATGTACCAAGGCAGGCCTCTCACTTGCACACATAGCTTATCAATTTTGCAAATCAGAGTGGCTAACCTGATCCATGTTTCCCATGTCTTTGCTTCCAGAGTGTTGGGATCACAGGCAGGACACTAAGACTGTGGGACTTTCAAGTAGATGTTAGGAATATAAGACAAGTTCTCACATTACCCATTGAGTCCTTTTTCCAGACCTATATCATTGTTAGTACTTACACTGGCTAGTGTTTTGTCAACTTGACCCAATATGGAGTATTTGGGAAGAGAGACTCTCAATTGAGAAAATGGTCCTGTAAGATCTACCTATAGGAAAGTCTGTAGTTCATTTTTAATAATTAATGATTGGGCACAGGGGATGGTGCCCCAACTGGCCTGGTAGTCCTGGATGGCATAAGAAAGCAGGCTGAGCAAATCAAAGGGAGCAAGCGGGTAAGCAGCATTCTTTGTAGACTCTGCTTCCATTCCCTCCTTGAGTTCCTGACCTGACTTCCATCAGCAAGAAACTATGACCTCAGAGTTGGAAGCTGAAATAAACCCTTTCCTTTCTAAGTTGTCTGGGGTCATGGTGTTCTATCACAGCCATAGAAACATTAACTAAGACCGCAGTAATATTATTTCTGAGTCCTGCCAAGAATTTCTCACCAGCTGGTTCTCAGATTGCTCTTTTGCCTGGCTTTCTAGTGTAACTCCCAGATGATCCTGTTAACCTCATGATGCTCACATCTGCCGCACAGCCAACTGCCTGCTGTGTACTCCATCTTCCTATGTGCTGTACTTAATGAGACGCTGTGGCGGCTTCTATTTCTCCAGCATTTGATTCCTCCTTGCTCATTCCCCATTGTCTCTCTTTATATTTTAGAGACTGCCTCCATCCGATGTGAGCTTATTTTTAAGTGTTTCTTGTCAGCCAAAGTGGTTTGACATATGGAAATTCTACTTTAATCTTGAACTCATTTAATCTATCAGGTTCTTCATTTCATTAAAGATCATAGTCATCACTGAAATAAAATTGAGCAGAAATCTTTAGAGCAATCAATGAATGGTACCAGCCAATCATCGTGGTAGGAGTTGAACTGTGCATTTCATCTCTGAACACTGTTCTCTCTTCATGGCAGGGCAGATGGGGAGGGAAGAGAGGGCATGTAGATACTGGATGTACCTGAAGGAAAAATCCTTTTCTTTTCTCTCCTCCTCTAGGGGATGGATGAGTAAGGAGTAATGTTCTTTTGATGTATCCAGTTTCATATTTTCTGTTGAGCTCTGGCCTCCTGGCTTTGCTTTTTGCTCTCATTAATGTGACTGCTAATAATAATACTTTATCACCTTGTACTTTACAGAGAATTGTTATTTGATGTTTATGATTCTACTCAGAATAAGGTGTTGTTATTCTTTTTTGACATCAAGAAATTTGTTTCAAGGGGTTAAGAGGACATTTATAAAACCACCTTGCATGTGTATCCCAAAAGTATGGGAGGATTCCAGTTATTCTGACTACCAAACCTTGCTCTTTCCAGCTGTGGTTGCTGCTGGGCCTGGGGCATTTCCATTTATTGAGCACGTGATACACACAAGAAGCCTTTATGTTAATAGATGCTTTTCAATCATCCCAACAACCTCGAGAAGGTAAACAGTATCATGAATTCAGCCAGAAAGTGAAAACTCATAAGGATTTAACTGCCTGAGATCATGTAGCTGGTATCAGGTCCTGAATTGAATGGTTTTTTCTTCTGTTCTAGATTATGAAGTCTGCTCTAAAAGGTGGGTTTGGGTTTATATTGCCCATGCTCAGAACCCTGTGAACATTCAACTGCCAGGCAAAAATCTCTGTACTATTCCAACACTGAGTTCCTTTAGACTAAAATGTAGGGGGAAACATGAGAGGTAAATACACAAATGACAAACATCTGTCAATGTGCTCACTCCCTGGTCCATTCTCATTGTGTGTCACATGGCACAAAGTGGGTTTCTGTCTTTTCTTACATTTGAAATGAGATCAGGCAGAGTGGAAAACACATTTGAGGTAATAATAGATGTAGACACGCACTATTACACGTATGTCCTGTAGGCTCTGTAGCATCACAGGTGACTCTCAGGTCATGTGGACTGAGTGATAGGATGTGCCAGTATAGGTGCATTGACTGTAATGATGTATGGATTGCGGGTTAAGGGGGATCTTCATAGTAGGGGGTGCTGGGCATGTATGGGAAAGGAGGTAGACTGAGTCTCTATACCTTTTGCTCAATGTTGCTGAGAGCCTCAAACTTCTATTAGAGTGAAAAATGATGTCCATTTAAAAACAAAAACTCAGGATTGTTGAATCTATTTGAAATCACCCGTTTTATACCCAGTTTGACATTCATATTCATGTTCTGATCATCTAGTCATAAAACAAATAAGACAGCTGGTAAAATAGGAAGGGTTTGTGAAGCCAGTCATACTTTCTGTTCCTCCTTTCCCTGAGAAGGGTTGAAGGAGTGTTGGCAGATGAGAATAGCCCACCAGCCTAGGCAAACGTGGAGTTTCAGCTCTCTCCTGGCTTCTTTGGGGCACCTACATTGCCCTACTACGCAATGCTGGTTTTCAGTGTAATACCTTCCGGGAGCCACACAGGTCACTCCCTGAACAGTGCCAAGGAACCTCCTTTTTCTTCATTATAACACCTTATATTTCTCAACATGTATCCATGAAACAAGCTTTCTGAAGGTAGGCTAATGCAATGTGTCTCAGTACAGCTCCTTGCTGTGATGCTTATTGATTCAAGGGAAACTTTCAGAACATATCCATAATTGTAACCTGTGGGGATTTCTTTCTTCTGCCTCCCACTCCTTAAATCGGCTATCCTCCAGGTAACAATTATTCCTGTTCAATGCAGATCAACAGCCCCATTGCTTGAGTAGGTACCATCTATCAACGGGGCTCTTGGCTTTTGTGAATTAAAGTCTCCATCCTTTGTGAGGAGTTTCTTTGCACCTTAGCGGCCAAGTTAAGGTAAAGGTGTCACAGAAAGCCCATCACTCTGTAAGTGTGGAGCATTTGATCTGGTGCTAGCCCTTTGTGCTGTGTGCTATGAAGAAAGAGAATATGCCACCTTGAGTGAAAGCTCAAAATTGCCTGCATTTATGTATTTATGCCTCAGGATTTCAAAAAAAAAATCGAACATAATCAAAATCCCACTGGGAAGATCTATGTCAAAAAGATTAATTAAGAAGAAAGTTAAACTGGAGTCTCCCTGCCTTTGTGGTTAATGATCACAGAAAAACAACACGGAAATAAAATCCTTAGATGGAATGAGGAAAAAATGCCTTTATATAGTTTGGGTTGTGAATTTTATTAAAATCATAGAGTGAGTTTGTATGAGTATTTAAGTTATGTTTACTAAAAAAAAAAAAAAAAAAAAAAAATCTCCGCGTTCCATAAGCAGAAACATGGAATAGGGAGCTATGTCAGGGTATTATTGACAGCAAAGTCAAAGACCCCCTGTAAAAGAGCTATATATGGCTGTTCCTCTCTGCCAGGAAAGATGAATTGCCATGGCAACACCACCATGAAATAATAGGTCAAGTTTTATCCTTCTGCCCCAGGCTGAATTTATTAGGCTGTACTTTGAAGTAGATGCCATTGTAAAATGAAGGTTTTGGTATTTCAGAGCTGAAACATTATAGCAAGCTAAATCTGATCAATAAGATCCCCCATAGCAGGTTAAGAGAACACTTAGATTGATTAAATCCATGTTTAGAGGCTAGTTTATTACTGTTCCCTTCCAAAACGTAGGTTCCTCTTACAGATGTGCATGCGATAAAGTGTGTGTAAATGGACTCGCACTGACGGTCTGCACACGGCCAGTAAGGGGAAGTGGTTTGTAAACTTTCTTTTGACGGATGACTAACTGTGGTAAAGGAAGAGTTCATATTTCACTCCCCAAATAAGTGTGCAGCAAGAAAGCATAAAATATTTAAGACTCCTATTATTGTTTGCTATTTTCATAAGACTAAATCGAGTGCTGCTTCATGTCTATTTGCAGGAATGAAAAAATAACTACAACTTGGGACAGTCGCATATCATAAAGTGAGACGTGTAATCATTATTTTGCTATTTGAGGGAGCTGTGTCCCTCAATGTCCACAGCTATGACATTAACTGTTTATTTTTAAACAGTGTCTCAATCATTTAGGAATAAACTGCTAACATGAAGGAACATATAAGTTTTGTCACTTCAAATAACATTATTCCATTTTCTAATAGAACATAATTACTAGAATAGGTAGGTAAATAGTCCAGTTTTTTAAGAGTGGTATATATTAAATCATCTCTTTAAATGACTACCTTTACCTAAGTAGAAATCTGTACTGTATTTTTAGCATCATATCTTTGCTGATATCACTGGGAGACTATGTTTAGACTTCTGTGTAAGGCTACCTTTAATTGTCTTTAATTCTTTTCTGCAGTAACTTAAAGTTTGCATAGATAACTGTGAAATTTATATTGTCTTCACGCTGCTCACAAAGATGGGAGATCGGGACCGGTGGCTGCATTCATTTCCCAGTGCAGCCTATTGACCAGTCACAAACAGGTTGGGCTAATGGCTCACACTTATAGAGGCTACAAAACTGACTTTTCAGGGCAGGCGGGGCCTTCTTCTCTGCAGTCCAGAAGAGATGATCTTCCCTGCCAGTCCATGGTCTCTAGAGAGTGCCTGCTATTCTTGGTATATGTCTCTTCCATATGCACTGTTCCAATCCCACCCTTCCCCTTTACAGCTTTCTTGACTCTCATTATGTTTTAATACCTTTTTTTTCCTCTTTATTAGATATTTTCTTCATTTACATTTTACATGTTATCCAGAAATTTTCCCTTACCCTCCCGCGTTCCCGCCCTGCTCCCCTACCCACCCCCTCCCACGTAATGGCCCTGGCATTCCCCTGTTCTGGGGCATATGGAGTCTGTATGACCAAGGGGCCTCTCCTCCCAATGATGGCCAACTAGGCCATCTTCTTCCATATATGCAGCTAGAGACATGAGCGCAGGGGGAACTAGTTAGTTCATGTTATTCTTCCACCTAGAGGGTTGAAGACCCCTTCCGCTCCTTGGGTA
>LR751404.1:0-99195 GCA_902729485.2 Mus minutoides | reverse complement strand
TTTTCTGTGTTGAAAACGTGGTTGGCAGGGGTCTGGATCACCTTTCTCTGCGTCCCCAGTATTTCAAAGTTTTCCTCTATGACAAATAATACCTGTGTGTTGTGCAGAGAAGAGAGCAGGCATGACATTCTCAACCTATACCAGTGGTATTCAATCTATGCCAAGAAATAAAAGAAAACTGTCTAAAGGTCCTTGACAGTGGATGGGGGTAAGGATAAGCTGCATCCACAAACAATATGTTCTGGACAATATGGAATCAGGAAGAAGATAGAAAAGGTTTTAAATAATCTGACTGGTAACAAGGTTCTGCTCCCCGGGGTGACACATCATTCTGCCATATCCTTCATTATCCCTTGCTGTTTAAAGCATGCTCGCTGGGAATTTGTCTCTGGAATTGTATATGTGTTCTCTTCTTTGTTTCATAGCTACAAATACTGTTAACTAAATTAAGTTCATGATTTTCTGAGAACACACAAAAGACTCAATATTAGCTTTTTTCTGTCCAATCATTTTCTGTATTTGTTCCAATTATATATAGTTAATATCCCCAGAATCTACATTTTCATGATATTTATGAAACATTAAGCAAAACACAATAAAATATTTGCATAATTGCCAAAAAAATCTTTTATATTAGAATGTAATTGGGGAGGTTTTATTCCTATCATAATGGTTAGAATGTGACTTCTCACTAATTAGTCACTTACAGTTTGAATATACATTTCCCTAATGATTTTAATACTACTTTTCCTATTAAAAATGTTAATCTTTCTTTCCTCTGGCACAGTACACACATATTTCCCATTATGCTTTGCTTTCCTTTTGTCTTCTGCCACTGGAAGCATGTTCTAAAAGCTTCATTACAATGTTTCCTTAATCGCTGTGCATTTGAACATTCAAATTTGTTTCATCCCATGTCTGGACCCTTATTTTCTCTAATAAGATCTTTCATCAGGCCAGTCTTTCCTTCTCTAGAGAAGCATGTGTTCTTGTTGGCTTTGTGGAGTCACACTCTGGCTAAGTCACTTCTAGCTGCCCTGATGCTCACTCTCTGAGCCCAACCTCCTTGGATCTCTCCTCCCTAAACCTGTAGTGGCAGAAGAACATAGAACGTGGTCCCCAAAGAGAGTTGTAAGGGGAAAAGCCAAAGTGTGTGTGCACTAGAAACCATGCTTCTAATCCTAAAGGAATGGATGAGGGGGCAGAGGATGAACCACATAACCAGTTCTTTGCATTTATCATAGTTAGCAGAGTTCTTTAAATGATTTGTGTGTCTTGGAGTTCTGATTTCACTTCCACATGTCATGACTTTTGCAGACATGACTACCTACGTTTGTTTTTGTCTCTCATCTACAATCTTAAGTTGGCCCTGACATCTCAGGAGCAATACCTTTTTAGCTCTTGTTTTTTATCCTGTACTGTATGAGAATCTCTGGAACACCAACACCTGGCTTAGCTTTAGAAGTGTTCAATTTACAAAGGGTAGATACTTGTCCACAATCCCAACCACATAACAGAGGAGCAGGAACTCAAGTGCACCTTAGCTCCTCCACCTCACGCACTAAAGAAGACACTTTATTGACATCTTACAGCTGATTAGACCGACACTGAACTGCAACCCCCTTAAAAGTGCAACATGTTCCTTTTGTCCTCACAACAGCTGGTATTCATGGACAGACAATAAAGGCATAGAAATGGAGCCAAGGTATCCCTCTAGCTTTAAAGTATGTCAAGAGCCACCAATGTCAGGTTATATAATCTTTTCTTTAGCTTTATGCTAGTTAGTATTTATTCATAAAAGAAAGAAGGGAGGAAGGAAGGAAGGAAGGAAGGAAGGAAGGAAGGAAGGAAGGAAGGAAGAATTTTTCAGAGTACTGCAGAGATGACATGAGCATCAGTAGGAAAGAAGAAACAGAGCTAGGAAGGACAGACATCTGTACACTGTACATCATACACACCTTTGTGATGCTGTTGTGACTGCTCTGGAGATTATCAATCTCTTCCTCAAAGTGTTTTGCCTCATTTATGAGATGGTATCACTGTTTTGTTTTGTAGGACACAGCAGGCCAGGAAAGATACAGGACCATCACCACAGCCTACTATCGAGGGGCCATGGGCTTCATTTTAATGTATGACATCACAAATGAAGAATCCTTCAACGCTGTACAAGATTGGTAAGTGAGGGCAAATACTGCCGTGAGAAATGGTGATGGGTTTCCTTTCGACAGCCTATTCTTCCCATAGCAGTGGCGATGGAACAATGTGCAATATATGTTTATCATGAGCTACAATCCTGCTTGTGCCCTGAGGCAAGGAAAAGTGGGTCATGCTCAGAGCCATTGCCAGGAGGTTGGCAGGAAGTCACATTGATGACTTGTTCATTTCAGTGCTATGCCTCTCTTGAGTCTTCCTTTAATAAAGTTGAGTGTGCTATCGACTTTTTAAAAAAACGTAAATAATAATTTGGAAGTTTATTGATCTAACGTAGGGATCTAGAAAATAAGACTGGTGAACCGAGCTTGGCTCACATATTCATTAAATAAACTTTATTAGAGCATAGCTAGGGTTCTTTTTTTATTATTATTATCTGTGATGCTGTTTTCACATCCACAAATAGAGAGGTAAGCAGGTACAGCAGGCACCATGTGGCCCGCAGAACCTAAACCACTCCTCTCTGGACATTTGGAAGAAACCTTTGTTTGTCCCTTCTCTGGCAGTTCTGTTAAATAGGTTATTCAAACTAGAACACTGGAAAGAACTTGGTGTAAAAGCAGGGTTATGGGCGGAACCTGTGTGACTCACAGCTATATGAAATCCTGCAAAAATACTTGTCTCCATAATGAGGGTGATTTGCAGTAGGGGGCTTTCTGCTGTGAGTCCCTTTTCCTAGTTTCCCAGAATAGTAAGAATCTAGAGCATGGTCATAAATTCCAGCACAGGGCTGAAAAGAACTATGTTGGGGAGGGGGGAGTTGTAAAAAGTTCCAGAATGAACCTTCTACTGGTAGTGACCAGGGATGCTTGAGTAGTTAACACATTTAAATAGTAAATAGTCAGCTTCTCCTATAAGAAGTATCAGATTGGCACTATACTGCAAAACCAAACAAGATTTATGTTTATTTTCTATGATAGTATTATCTACTGATTCTATAAGCATATCAGGATCTGAGATTGGAAACTTGAATTTGCTCTAGGTTGTTTCTTGAAGATGCTTACTGTTCTGGGAAGACATCCACATCTGTCACATACATCTGCACACACATACATGTGCATGTACAATACACATATACATACATGTATATACATATACACATATGCACATTCATGTGTATACAAACACACATATATATGCACACATCCACTCACACATATAAACATGCACACATGCACACGTGCACATACACACATGCACACGTGCACATACACATACACACGTCCTATGTATGAGGTAATACCATCGACAACAGTAACTCAAAAAAGAAAGTGTTATAAATCGTTAAAAGTCAACTTAAGAACCTGTATGAAAAGTAGTTATCCTTCACTTGAGAGCTATAGAATAAGACTTACAAAACCTTTTTATAGTGAATTGACTATTATAAAAATGAAAATTTTCAAATTAGCCTATAAATTCAAGGTAGGCCCAACTAAACACCAGTAAAATGGAACGGGATAGAAAGTCAAGAGACAAACACATCTGTATGTGGATTTAGTTCCTGATAAAAGTAGCATTGATATTGGTGTCCCCAGAGGACCATTCAGTTAACAGTTACATGATATTTGCCTAATTGCCAGTCATGGCTGTGGTTCATATATTGTCCTGCAAAACAGTGATTTCAATATTGACTAGTCTACTAGGAATGTGGGGAGCAGTGCAAGGACACGGAAAGGCTTCAGACTTAAGTTTTCATGTTAGCGTTCTGGTGCTATTTATTCATAGCTCCACTTCCACAGTTGTTTCAGTGAGATTTATTCCACCTGAGAGAGCATACCGAGATACATTGAGCTCATTAAAAAGAAATGCCGGTAGCAGCACCAGGAGCCATACAGTCAACATTTCTGGCCACACTATCATGGTGATACAGAAATGATCAGCCTCTACCAGCCTGAGCATCCCTCTGTGGTCGAGTCAGCTGAATGTCACACTGAGGCTTATGCTACTCACATGTAAGCAGACCTATCTGCCCCACCTCAGCCTGCCTCCACCTCAGATTCTCTAGACAACTCCACTCCTCCTTCTGAGACTCTATTCCCTGTCTTCCAAATGGCACATTTTCCAAATTCTTCTCTCTCAGATCTCTCTTCTTACTCCTCCCAGGTACCAGTGACATTTTCCTGTGTCCTGTCCTTGGTCGACTTATTCACTCCCATAGATTCATTTATAATTTACATCAGATGGCTCCCGAATTTAAATCTCTGACCTTGTTTTGCAAATGGCTGCTGCATTGCCATATACTCAAAATATCTATTGCACCTGGATCCCCTCCCCATACCTAGAAGGTTTTTATCAGCACCTGAGACTGCTTGACTTCCTGACATAATTCTTGCTCATTGCAATAGACTGCATCATTCAGGGTTGACCATGAATCCAGCTCTGTCTTTCTCCATCTGAATCACAACCAGTGCAGCTGTGTTCACTTATTTAACACACATATTCTTTGACACGGCTCCTGACTTTCCTATTTAACACAAATATTCTTTGACATGTCTCCTGACTTGCCCTTTCCTCTTTGTCCATCTTTGTTTAGTTCCTAATTGTTGTATTTTGTTCCAACCCTAATTGAAGTCTTCTGATTTTCTCAATTTAATTTTTTTTCTTCCTCAAACCCTCTTACCCCTTGGCTGCCCATATGATCTTGAAGTTCTCAGAAGTCCTCTGTCCTAAAGTCAGAGTTCACCATCACATCCTGAGCTGGACCTTTCCCAGCTTGCCTCTCAGACATACGGCATCATGTTGTTGCTGTGACTCTGTAACATCATTTCTCTGCCTTCTAGAAGAAAGCTGGACCCACTGGTTCTGGAGCCTAGCCCAAACATTCTAAACTCTTATCACTTTTCTTTTATGACTTTTTTTTGTTTTTTGCATATATTTTTCCTGTAGCTCTCAGTTCCATCTGTCTCTGGGCATCTAGGTTTCTCCAAAGCTGAAGAGTAAGCATGTCCGTCTGGAATGTCCATCTGGAAAACCACTGCTCTTCACTTCTTTGTCTTTTGTCCACAGTTATGTAACTATTAGTTTGTTGGGGATTGTAATTAGTATTCATTGAGCCAGCAGTTCCCAAGTGTCTATCCTGGTAGCTGAAGGCCAGACATGCATATGCCAACATTTTCTGTCTTAGTGGATCTGCCAGCACCCGGTTAAATGAGTCAGATCTAACATCTTCGTCATTTGCTTTTGGTACCACAAGGCCCAGTATTCTGACTTTGTGAATACCTCTCAAATACATTCCCCACCTTTCTCTCTACTCTCATTGATTTAGTTCAAATCATCCTTCGAGGACTTTCTATCTTGTCTCTGTTCATCTTATTTTAAAATTGTACTTTCAGTAACTTCATATGCCATGTGGCAACGATTGTGGAAGCACAAATAAATCACAATGAAAGTTTGACAAGTCCAGACTCCATGTTGGAGCCAGTAAACCAAATCACCCATGAGAAATATGAATATAGCTTTTTTCAAATTTCAACAAGTGACTCTGGAGTCCGTTTCTCACTGAGACCATTGATTTTGAATGAAATCCTATGTCTACCCAAGAATTTTTGACATCCTCTACTAACATGCTTCTCCATGTATTTTATCCTTCCCAAGAGAGATCTTTAAAGGGTTCATCAAAGTTTGATCCTTTTACTATGTCTGCTCTTCTGCCCAGAATACATTCGCTCAAAGCAGTCTGAGTGTTTATGCATCTTCTCAGCCAAGCCCACAAGGCACTTCTCCACAGCTTTACAATATAACCCTACCCTCTTCCTGTCCCATCTCTGCTTGTGGTAGTCAGTGTCCTATCACCCAGAACACATAAATAACCTTCAAGACTATTGTTATCTGAGTGAGTACATTTTTCTCATCAATCATGTGTTGAGTCTACTAATTTTCTCCCAGTATCAAATATAGTACAATGTATATCTTTTCTAACATGTAAATTGTGATAAAATCTGTATAGTTAAAGTTCACCATCTTAATTATTCTGCAGTGAACAGTTCAGTTGCATTAAATCATCCACAAAATTGTATCCAAAATTACAAAGTTGCAATCACAATGTTAGAAAGTAAAATGGTGCTCTTTTAAGAGCTGGAGGGAACTGATAGCATGGACAGGTAAGTGTTAGCTTTGCAGTTGTAGTGAGTCTTGGAGATGTAGCATATCTCTTTAATTTGGCAGGTTCTCCATTCAGTAGCATTAACACAGAACAAAACTCACTCCGAGCTCAAATATAAAATTACCTAGCATTTACAAAGTTTCAAAATTGACACAATAAACTAAGCATGAAGGATGTTTGCGACATAGTTAATATAATGGGTCAACAGAATAATTCTTAAGACTTGGGAGAGAATGTGTGTTTAAAGTGTATGGTAGACACCAGGAAGAAGAGCTAATGTTTCGCTGGTGTAGGGGAGGTGGAATTAAACAGAAGTAGGAAAGGATTGTTCAGTCACACAGCAAGAGAAGACTTTTTGGTAAAAATGTGTGAAATGCATTCAAAATACAACCTGAATCCCCTTGCTCATACCTGCAGTTCGTTAAGTTGTAGAGGCAGAAGCATACAGTGGCACTGTGGAATTAGAAACAGGGATGCCAGTCTTTAGAGAATGTATTCCACTTTCATTCTTTCATTGAAGGTATCATTAAGAAATAAACTAACAAGAGATGTGCTAAATTGAGAGGACCCAGTAGATTAAATAGTTACAGAAATTAAGGCCCCCATTTAAAGCCCCCCCTCACCCTTGGGAGAGTTTTTCAGATGTCTTGTGCTCAGGGCATCCTCTGAGTCTCAGTTGGGTCTTGACCGCCAAAACCTAGACTATACGTAAGCTCCCAGACTCTTACAGAATTCTACAGCAGTGGCTCTCAGAACCTACACATATCACTGCATTTTAATTTGACATAGAAATCTGTCTCATCTGTGACTTCACATTTTTCCATTCAAAATGTGACACGGACCACAGGCTGCTGTATTTCATCTTAGAAAATGTCTTTGCTTGCAACTCCCACCCTTGTCTTATTTATTTACATTCTTTGTTTTATGGCACAGTGAAGAACTATAAATATAAAGCGTTCTTTTTAAGGCAAGAAATCTGGAGAGCAGACTGATTTTTCAGCACCAGACTGGGGATAAAAGTCTAACACCAGCATCCCACCAGTTTTAAATATTTCTTTCTGTGACATTCGGGTACCGCTGCAGATGTGCTAGAGTTAGAACAGAATGTCACCTTCAAATGTTCTCTTCCTCTGTGGTTTTCTCTTTTCCTTTGCCATCCAAATATACTTAGCAACCGATCTTAAGGAGACCTTGTGTTAGTATAAAAACATTTTCAATTAAAATAACAACTAAGATCCGGTGAGCAGCTGCTAGAGTTTTTGTTTTCCAGAACAACTCATTCCTCTTGAATGTTCTTCACAATTTTTAAATCATTTTTGCCACAGTCCAGAAGGGACAGTGGCAGGACTACCTGCAATTTTTACCACAGCCCACACTAGACCTCAAGCTGCCTTCTTTCTCCATGAATACTAATGGCCACTGTGGCTACTTTTTTTTTTTGTCTGTAAACTGACTTATTTGTAGAACGTTTTCCTTATGCATGCTACCCTACTTAATCTCAAGTTGTACTCAGAAGATAAATGGCTGCCTAATCAATCCAAGGCCCTTTCCAGATCAAACGCCAACAAAATCCAAGTAATCATTTCCTACATTGTCGTCTGCATGTTAATTAACACCTGCTAAAACTTGCGAGTTTCATCTTAATTTTTCATTTTCTCGGGTCTTACATTTGGCCCTTCAAAAGGATGCATGTTTTTATGTCTTACACTGAAGTTTGAAATGCCACCTTTTCCCTTTACTCACAGTTATTCCATGTAGACTTGCCATAAGTGTTGAATTAGCAAATTATCACTAAGCTGTTTCATAACAATGGTGGAATTCTTAATTTTACGATTGTAGCATTTTTCTGAGTGATTACTAACCATGGATCATATAGTTTTCTACCAAACGACATTTTATTTAATATATATTGTTGCTTTGCTGACATTGAAATCCTGACCAGTGGATGTGCTCTCTGTAACTCATGTAGCATATGTATTATCTCTGTGCGGTCTGTGATTCACGGCAAGACCCATCACATCCTTGTGCTCAGAAATCCCAGGCAATATTTCAGCAATATCCTTGAAGACAACTTGAGACAGTAAAGTCACACAAGCAAACACAGTCAAAGTCACACTAATAAAGTATAAATTGTGGCAAGAAATATGATGGGGAATGTGTTTGCCTTTATACTATAAGAGCTCAAACAAGAAGACAATGCGGCCTTACTTGCTGTCCGCTAAAAATGTGCACAACGGATGACTTAGAGCATGCTGGCCACCATCTCAAAGCCATAAGTAATGACAACAAGTAGGATTTTCATAAATCTTCATACTTTCCACCATTAGTAGTAGATGGCTAGGGGGCTGTAACAGGATCCCACAAACTGAGTGGGTTAAAAAGAAAATAAAATGTGTTATATAATATCTCCTGTTTGTTTATGAGAACTCTTGGACATCAAATGGTGATTCAGTTTGGAGAGGTTGTGGAGGTGAGAGCTTGCTGCAAGCACTGGATCACTGGGGACTCTGACGGGAAATATCTTCTCTTTGCTGCTTCCTGTCTCGTTTTATGCTTCCTGGTTAGCAGTGAACCACCCTCCTCTGCCACAAGCTCCTGACTCCAATACATCCTTCCCAAGTGACCATGTACTAAGCAACCTGAAGCCACGAGCAAAACTAAATCACTGTTTCTGTTTCTCTGTTTGTTTCTCTGTTTCTTTGTTTCTGTTTCTTTCTCTCTCTTTCTCCCTCTCTCTCTCCCTCCTACCAATCTGCTTTTTATAAGGTTATAGTCTTGTTGCAATGGGGCCCACCTTAATTGTATCATGCTAATTTGATCACTCATAAAGACTACTTCTAAATTAAATTATTTTTTCAGTGTTGGGGGTGTAACTTGTTCATCATTTTAAGGAGTTCAGCACGGTAACTCCTAATGCACTCCTGCCCCTGACTTTACCCTCATCAGTTCCTACCTGAGTTCCTGAAACCATCTTCCTGGACTCCTTGCTTCTACTGTCCATTCTCCAGAATGTTCCTGGAAAAGCCACTGCAGTGAGACTTCCAAAATATAAATGAAATAAAGCCATTCCTCCAATCCAATCTTTATACCATCTCCTCGCCCCTTCATTGAAGCCAAAGTCTTTATCACAGCCAGAAGTCCCTACTGTTCCTCCAACTATGCCACCAGCCACTTCCCCTGGCTGGAAGCTTGTCTATCCATCCCAGCTTTTTTTTTTTTAATGCTCTTTTTGGAATAGAAAAAAAAAAATGTCTGTGTCTCAGAGCATGTACATCCGCTATGCCACAAATGTGGAAGTCTCTGTCCCAAATAGCAGTATGAACCCTGATGGCTCATTTATGTTCACAGTCCCATTTCCTTCTCAGGAAAGTCTTTCTCTCAGTCTCCCCACATAGTTTCACACTGTGACTTTGTGCAGAAGTCCCCACCCTGTCTCTCTGTTTCTCATTTTTCTAATCCTCTATACCATTTGCAATTGACTTGCTTGCCATGTTTATTAACTGTATCCCCATAGTACATGGAAGATTCATGGAACAGGACTCTTTGTCTCTCTTATCCAGCAATGTGTTCTGTGCACTTATGTAGTTCCTAGAATACACACAATGGTAGAGAAATACTGGTTAAGTGAATGGACACATGGATGACAGAAAGAGAAAAGTATGAAGTCTGTATCTTAACCACATTAAGTCTCCATAGGATAGGCCAGATACAGAAACAGGAATGATGTGTTCTGTGTGCATGGTTGATGACAAACAATAAAATATTATCAGTGTACTATGAAGAAAACAAACCAATGCCCTCAGGTCGAACCACATTAGGAGGTGATGTATATTTTGCCATATCTTCACCCCATACACTGAGACTCCTGCTCCTTCCAAAATATGCATGGAATATTTGAGTTGGACTGTCTTATCTTATAGATTCTATTACTGAGCTTATTATTTTGTTTAAAATAGGGATATGTTTGTAAAGAAGTTAGTATAAATTAAAAGTACAATACCTAAAAGTAACCAGAAATGTTACCTCAGCCATGGGAAATATCTGTTAAGCCCACACAGCTGCAAGCTAAAAAAATAAATAAATAAAATAAAATCTTTAGCTATTTATGTATAGTCAGCAAATTTTCTATCCCTAGGATCCTGTATATGTGTGTGTGTGTGTGTGTGTGTGTGTGTGTGTGTGTGTGTGTAGCACATACACATTGTGGAGAGGTGACATTTATTCATACCCTTTTTCCTTTCTTTAAGAAAGAGTATTTCATTGACCTGGAGTTTACCACGTAAGCTAGGGCTGGCTGCCTAGCAAATCCCAAACATCCTCTTGTGTAATCAAAAGCTACAAAAAAAACCACTTTACCAACTGCCCCATCTCCACAGCTCCATCTACTAGTCATGCTTCTGACTTCCAATGAGTTGGACACTGATATAAACGTTAGCTCTATGAAGAAAGCAGAGAGTAAAACCTCATAGCAGAGATGTCTTAATTAAGAATTTCATTTACCTAATACTAGTTCGATCAACGAAATGAACTTGGGTTTATATTCTGGTCACAGAGGGTCATATTTGTGTATTATTAAACACAGGGAAGTGAAAATAGCTTGTACAAATTATCAGCTAATATGCTGACTATGAATACAAAAGAAGAAATTGGGATCAAGAGAAACACCTATCTTGTATGACTCTGTGTTTTCATATTTAACTAATCTCAACTGTACTTTTCAAGTGTTAATATTCTCTAAGATGATGACTAGAAGCTAAATATTTGTGTGAGTCTAATAATAGACACAGCCATATTCTAATTAGGCAATATAATGAAATTTAAAGATTAAACCTAAAGACTTGAACTCTTGAATGCAGAGTATTACATAAATATGATAAATGGTTATTCTACTTCACTTACAGTTCAAAAAATACTTCCTAAAAGATGCTAATGTACAGGATTGTATCATATTTTCATAAATATCAGTGTTTTCTAACTGATTTTCCTCAGTCTCCATTTATGTCTTCTATAGAATGTGCTGCCTACATTTCAAAACATCTTAAAACACAGTAACTACTGTAATAAAATTACAGGGAGGGAGTTGTAATAAAGGCCCTTCTCATCTCTGGGTCTTCAGCTTGCTATTTGTTGTCATTTAAACCCAACCTCTGAGGTTGTAGATGATCAACATGCCTAGAAGACAGTGTTTGAGATGCGACCAAGAATGGTTCATGGTTCACCTAGGACTTACTTGAGCCTTTTCAAAATCTTTAGGTCCATCATGGACACATTTACACACACACACACACACACACACACACACACACACACACACACTTTACTTCCTAGCCTCAGGGAATAGATTTTTGTATTGCCTGAAACTTTCCACTGATCCTCATTTTTCTTAGCCCAACCTTCGGTATAGGAGCAGCCACGGCAATAAGCAATCAATACAAACTCACCCAATCTTCTTCAACCGAGGTTCTCCTATCTGCCTAAGTTCAATTCTGTAATTCTGTTTGCAAATTGTAGGACACTTCTCTCTAAATGGAGGATTCTGGAACCCACTTGGTCCTTTATTGTTGGAGTAGATTCGGTCTTTTCTTTGCTGCGCAGTTAATTAAGATAGCTATCCTAATTAACAATTATATAAGCTAGCCTCTTCCTTATCATCTCACTGCAGAAAGGCAAAATAAATTAAAACTATCCAAAAGAAAAAATTAGAATAATAGGACATTAGTTGTAGGTGGATCGATTGCTTGATCACCACAAATCAAATGGTATGTGATACATGATCCCATTCCTTTCAGACAGAGCCAATAGTGAATATCTTCCCATGATCAACAAATTTCAAGTATCAGGTTGCAAGTGAGAGAGGTGGTTAGCAGCCCAACCATGTATTGTCTCTGCCATCTCAAGTGCAGTCTAGTGAGGCCCATAACCTACTTCTCATCTACAAACATCACAATCGCTCTTAAGGTAGTTTCCCCTCTTCTAGTGTAGTAGAAGGTCTGAATGCTTTTCGTGGTGATTTTCAGACAAATTTTTGGCCTAATACCCTTAGCAATTAAAAAAATCTCCTTCTACTCAGAGTTAGCCAAATAAGGGTCCATGCTGAGTTTTCCACAGTTCGGCCTCACTTTAGACATCAGCAGCAGTGGAGCTGCCCTCACTTCAGACTGTCTAGCGAGACATTTGTAGTTTGCATGACTTGGCTTTAATAATTCCCTAGAGTGACTCCAGGAAACTGGGAAAGTGCTAGGCTTATTATTGGTTTGTCATTTTGAACAGCTACAAATTGGAAGCAGCCCAAGAGCGATATGCACACAGAGATCTAGAAAGTGTCAAACACCGAGCTCCTGAGGTTCTCAGGGGTAGACACATTGTGACTGTGACGTAGTGTGTGTGACGGTGTGCAGAGGGCTGACAATTGGGGTGTCCGGTGGTTTTTGAGTTTTATAATGTTCGTGCAGTGCGTGAATCAAGGGCCACATGGTCAAACTCCATTACAAACTCACCTTACTTGTTCACAACTATATTTCATGTGACTAAACAATTCCAACTATTTATATATTTGGCCTTCCTGGCACGGCCAGCTCCCAGGCTGGGTCGTCTCACTAGGATGGGAGTTGTCAGCAACTGTCAGCAAATTTCTTTGTGATTCAATGTCTACTTATTTAATTGATATATGAGAGATATAGTCTGTCAATTTATGAGGGAAATTATAACAATTAAAATTTGATTTTTAAATATTTAAAAGTCTATAAATATTTTAAAATTTTAAAAATTAAATATATATTTTTTTAATTCTTAAATATCTTTAAGAAATGAATGAAAACTGGGAATGGTTGCTTTCCGCTCCCTTGTGAAATCCCACATTGTGGAAAACTGCCCCGAACAACTCACGGAGGAGCTGTGTGAGGCTGACATAAGCCTGGCAGCTGCAGCAAGTAAAACCTGCTGGCCTCTCTCCATTGACTCCCATATGCCCCGCCCCTGACTTTCTGTCACACTCACACCATTGCTGTCCCAGATCACTGGTTTCATTGCTGCTGAACTGAAGCAGAGCGCTAAAGCCAATGTGACAGGGTCATTTTAATGCACCCTCATCAAAATGCTTAGGTCTAAATGTCATGATAGGCCCTTTTTCTTTACAAATTGCACAATAAATATTTTGAACCTCTCTTCCATCCATAACCCTAGCTCTGACCAAACCCATTCCTTCTCCTTCTAACCTCAAATTTCGCAAGAATTGGTTAAATGTGACACTTTCTTTTTGACATATTTCTCATTTCAGCAGTTGAATGTAATAAAAGCTAGTTGTGCCCCCACAAACTTATATCCAACACTTCATAGCTGCCTATCAAACATGAGAGCAGCTTGAAGGCTTGCTACAGTTGAAACCATTTTCTTATCTTTCCATTTTTGATAAATTGTGAATTTTAAATGTGTGCATTAATATGGTAATTTATGCAAATCCTCGCATTCCTGTTTTATATTCAAGACACGAGTCCTTTCAGAGCTGATAGAGAAAAATTCCATATCTATCACCTTATAATACGCACTTGAAATGTACCAAAAAGGACTTAATTTATGTGGCTCGATAAGGCAGCTTATCTTAGGAAAAAATTTTCCCTAGTCTGTGGAGAAGTTCTTTTCTTTTCTTTTTTTAACTTCCAATTTTAAAACCAACAATGACAGAGAGGGAGGGTGATAAGAAGAAGAGAAAGAGTGAAGTCCTGCTGAGGACAGAGCTGTTTGATAAAGCTCCTTTTAAAGAAGGAAAAGGTGAACGAACAGGGTATGGGCACTGGATCCATCCAGGAGAGCTGTGAAGGCATCAAGGTTTCACCAAGTTCCCTTGTCTGCAAGTTAAAGAAAAACAACAACAACAACACAAATGTTGTGTCTTTGGGGGATCTGACAGTATCTAGTCTTTCCCAACCTTATTTGATGCAATTAAAAATGGGAAGAGAGTTCCTGACCTACAAGATGCCCGCAGGGAATAGAGAGAGAAATCTAATGGAGCAACACATGGCTTTTTAGCCTTTGATCTCCATCAGGCAGGTACTGCTTAATCAGAGACCTACAGAGGAGCACCTGGAGAGCTTCTAAAGCCATAGCTATCTTCTGCCATGTCAGTCACCAGCTCTCCATGTGCAACTCCTGCCCAGTGACACTTACAAATATCTCTCCATGTGATTATAATGCGTGTGTGGGGTCACATTGAAAAAATGAGGACTTCTCTCAAGACAAGTTATGGTCAAGTGTATCACATTTAACAATCCAGACCTATGTGGAGCCTGAACCTCTGGTACAGCCAGATTTTGTTTAATACTTTGTTTCTCTATCTCTCCAGCCAATGCATTCCAGTAAGGACTGACTCTCACTATTAAGTGTTTGTCAGTGTTTTCTAGGCAGTCTCTGACTCACAAACACACTTGGGATAGAGTTTGGACAAAGACCAAATCTTTAAACCAGCCTATGTGGGGCAGGAGAATTCACATACAATTGGTATATGTTCAGCATCGAATGCTGGGCATCTGCTGAGATCCCAGTATTCTATACCCAATATGAGAAAATAATATGACTGTCCAGGGGCAGAATCAGGTAACTGCCACAGAAAGGATGCAATGGTCAGAATTAAGTTGTTCTAGTAAAGATTTTGCACAGTATCACCTCTGCAAAGGTTGCCAAACTCCACTAATGGAAATGAAGACAGAAAAGTAAGTGATGGAGAAAATGTTTCTGCAGGCCTGGAATGCATCCCAGCAAACAAGCATAGGCATGTGATTTACGCATCTCCAGACTTGAACCTGGGATGAGATTCCCACTCGCCTCATTGGTACCTAGTAGCTCATTTTGAAATGAGGGGTGAACACAGTACATGCTACAGAGCTTGCTGTTGTCTCTGATGGTTATGTAGAAAAGGCAAGGACTGAGTTCCTGCACTTTGGGTGGGGAGAGAGGCACATTGGTGGCATTTCAAGTATTTTGATACATGAACATGAGGCTGTTGTCCCCTGAATGTACCAACAAGGTTTCACTCAAGTCACAGAGGATTTGCGTCATCTTCTTTTAACCTCTGAGCCATCTCTTAGCCGTCACAAATGATATGAAAATGGATGGTATCCTGATCTCTGGAACCTCAGAGTCTCTCAGGGGAAGAAGCCATGTCCTGTATCAGATAACAGTTGCTTTTTCAGCCTGTCAGCTCCCTCATCTTCCCTTCTGCCCCCTCTTATTTCAAGGCTTTCATGCCACCCTCTTTCAGAACTCCCACCTTCCCACCTGCTATTTAGGAAGTAGATACCCTATAATGTCCCCATGTGCCTCTAAGAGAATGGCCAACCAGGCCAACAGCTGTCATCCAAAGTGACGACAGTTGTCTGAGTAATGCGATTTTCACATCAGAATGCAGCCTCCTCACCTCTGCACTCTTCCCCACCAGCTGATGCTCACTTCTGTGTCTCCTCCCTCCGTAATATGATTGAAGTTTAAGGCTATTCACGAGGCAGGTATTCCTTAAATACCTGCCTTTCCTATCATCAGGATCAGTGGCTTCTTCTTGTTCTCTTAACGATGTCCCCTCTATGTCTTACCCACTTATTTCATTCTGCCTGATATGATCATTGTTGCTTAGAATCAATTTGTCTACAGAGCTGGCTGGGTAGGAATAAGATTTATCTCCGTACTCCAGCATCTCAAAGACTACCTAGTCGGCACCCAGTTTTAGTTCCATAAATGATGAGTAACTGAATGAATATAAAAATGTCTGTGTCCAGCCTCACCCACGTTTTCTAAACAACATGTTTTAGCTGATAGCTTCACTACTTTCCAGGGACTAAGTAAGTTAAAACAGTTCTCCAGGTATATACATTTGTGATTGATTTGATAAAGTAGATAGGACCATGGCACGTTAAAATCCTTAAAGTAATCTCCAATGCCTAAAGGGTTTAGACATTTAATGTTGTTGTTGTTGTTGTTGTTGTTGTTGTTTTGCTCCTTTCTGAGGTTAGGAGAAAAATCAAACAAACCGTGCATCTTCATTTTACGCAAATGGCCATCCCCCTGTAACTCCTCGGTGTCCCTGGAAAACCTGGCAGAAGCTGGACTTTGTGACATTCTAAGACAGTCCACTCCTTCCTCACATCCCCAAGAGCTCTGCCTACTTGTGGGACTTTTTTTGAAAAACAAAGTCACTCCTGAAGGGAAAAGACTGGCTCTCTTCTGAATATTTTAACAGAGGTTTGGGGAGCAGCTAGCAGAAATGGTCATTGCAAATATATGCATGCACACAGACACAGCTACATTTAGATATTTCAAGAGAACTGTGTGTGGCAGCTTGAGCTGAGCATTAAGGAGCTTGATTTATGACTTCTCATTAGCAGCCACTACACATCCATGCGATTCAGCACCATCCTGCATAATAATTAATTCATCCAGAAAGTGCACCTCCTTCCTACATCTACTAGGCAGAGCCACATTTGCAGCTGCAGAAGTAATTCACACTTGAGCTGAGATCAAGAATCCCCTTGTGTGGTACTGAAATAGGATAGTCTCCATCAAGATACTTCAGGAGTCAAATGCGCTAACAGATTTGGAAAGGATTTCAAAACTGCAGAGCTGCAAATATAGAGATGTTTATGACCTTGCAGTTACTGTTGATGTTAATCTTGTTGATTTATGCGTGCTGATGGGAGAGATGTTTGACTGGTTAGTTGTACTTGACTGTTAAATTGCCCTCCAGGAGACTCACATCAGTAGTGGGAAGAGGGGAAAAGAGCCTGAAGATGGTGACTTTTTTTGACATTAGTAATTACTCTGAGAGGAATTAAATACACCCAGAGTAGAAAGGCCTCTCATTGATCCAGTATCAATGATGGAGTTACATTAACTTCTCAACCATTGTTTCGGCCAATCTGTTCTATGGGCAGTTCTCAGAGAGCAATTAGCACACGGTGTGATATCTTACAAATATTTTTCTTTATTTTTTTATTGGATATTTTCTTTATTTACATTTCAAATGTTATCACCATTCCTAGTTTCCCCTCCGAAAACCGCCTATTCCTTCCCACCTCTCCCTGTTTACCAACCTATCTACTCCTACTTCCTGGCCCTGGCCGTCCTATATACTGGGGTGTAGAACCTTCACAGGACCAAGGGCCTCTCCTCCTATTGATGACTGACTAGGCCATCCTCTGCTACATATGCAGCTAGAGCCATGAGTCCCACCATGTATATTCTTTGGTTGGTGGTTTAATCCTAGGGAGCTCTGGGGATACTGGTTAGTTCATATTGTTATTCCTACTATGGGGCTGCAAACCCCTTCAGCTCCTTGATACTTTCTCTAGCTCCTCCATTGGGGACCCTGTGCTCTGTCCAATGGATGACTGTGAGCATCCACTTCTGTATTTGTCAGGCACTGGCAAAGCCTCTCAGGAGACAGCTATATCAGGCTCCTACCTGTAAGTACTTGTTGGCATCCACAATAGTGTCTGGTTTTGGTGATTGTTTATGGGATGGATTTCCAGGTGGGACAGTCTCTGGATGGTCATTCTTACAAATAATTTAATAATGTTGCCAACACTACAAAGTCAAAACACAAACTAGGATTCAATGAAATTTCAGACAAATGCTGAATAAGCACATAACATTTTCTTTTGCTTTCTTTGGGAAGTGATCATATAAGAAAATATTCATCTGTACTCCATATTTAACTGGATATTATGTGCTTTACTTGGTAATTCTCATTTCTAGAGACCTAAAGATAACATGAGCATAGTGAGGAATTTTCAAAAGCACTCAATATTTCACATTTCTCTATAAGCTTCTCATTCCATTCTTGCTACAAAATTTTCTACTATTCACCAAAATATTTAATAACTCTGAAAAAGTATATAAATTTCTGAATACTACAATAGAAAAGTGTCACAAAGAAATGACATAACATGAGTTAATTTCTTTTATGCATCAAGACCCCAACTCTTCTCTCTTTCACCTTCTCCTGTCCTCTCCCATTCTCTCCCCCCTTCTTCTTTCTCTTTTGTTCATAAGTAGATTTCAGTGTGTGTGTGTGTGTGTGTGTGTGTGTGTGTGTGTGTGTGTGTGTGTTTGATTTTCATCTATATGTCTCTCTTGTTTCCAGTACAAGTCTAAAAATCTTTAGCTTAGAATAACTAGAATCTTTATAAACCTAACAATACTCAGCACTAAGCCATTCATTTTGTAAATGCTTAACAATTTAAAAAAATTATTTGTAGCTTTTGGGGATTTGCTTTGGCTATGAAGATAGACTAGTTCTGAATTCACGAACCGCCTGCTCATCAGTCTAAATGTTGGTGTCAAAAGCATTTGTCTCTATGCTTGGATAGATGTGATATTTACTTTAGATACCAGCAAACAGTACAATGGAGACCTTTAAATAGAAATTATAAGGTTTAAATGGCTCTAAGGGGAATTTGCTATTGCCTCTTTCTAATGCTATTCCTAGTTGAAGAGTTCATGTATGTTTTGGACATTTACAGAGTACATTTAGACTCTGCTTGGGTACATTTAGACTACTTATACTGTCAGCACATGGGGCTGTGATGTTACCTGCACCATCAACAACAGAAAACATGGAAGGAATTGGCTCAACGCTTACTGATAACACAGTAGACATGAAGAAATCCTATCCTACATGAAAGGAAAGATTTCAACTGGAAAAGCTCTACTAGACCAGTAAGAGTGATATGAAACACAGAGGAAGAAAGAGAACTAACCCTCCCAAGAATTAAATCTCTGGATTTTTTTTAAAAAAGATTTATTTATTCTTATATGTAAGTACATTGTAGCTGTCTTTAGACACACCAGAAGAGAGCATCAGATCTCTTTAAGGATGGTTGTGAGCCACCATGTGATTGCTGGGATTTGACCTCTGGACCTTTGGAAGAGCAGTCATTGCTCTTAACCACTGAGCCATCTCACCAACCCTGAATCTATGGATATTTTGTCAGTGTGCTTTTGTGCTTTCCTCCCTACTAGACTGAGCATTTCCAAGATGTCACATACACCCTGCCTCACTGCTGAGTGTCACCATTGTCAGATTAGTGCCCAATGTACAGAGTGTGCAATAATTACTAGTATCTAAGGGTCATTGCTGGAAAGTCACCTGTTACCGAATCAGGAAGCAAGTACAATTACTTGGTCTCTAAATTTGTAAAGAAGTGTAGCTCTAAGCTTTATCGTCTTTCTTGCCTTTTTCTAGTGACTGTGTTGTAAGTGTACCTGTCTTCTGGTATTTATATTTCATGATAGCATATAGTATATCCAAGATATCTGTTTCAGAGTCATCAGACCTTTTTAGGGATAATCTTCTAGCTGTCCATCAAAGTGAAGCTCCCCATTCTAGAACAGTTATGGGGAAGTAGCTAGACTTAGGGACTGTAGCCCCTGTTGTCTCTCACTCCTACAACTCTCACATGATGAGTTCTCCCCTCTACAGAACACAGAGAAAAAAGTGATATATGCTAGCGCCTCCATTCTTCTTTCTCTTTTACTAAAATTGGCACAAAATCATCTATTCAATACAGTAAAGATTCTAGGGTCAGATGATAAAAAGGGACCAGCATTTCTAGTCAGTCTCCTCTTCCAGCCACTCAGAAGCACTCATTCAAGACAGTAGGCACATAGAGAGGACATTTCTACTGTGGTTGTTTTCTCTGAAAATACTCTCATTTCCAGTATTAGCTTCCTTCCATTCCATACCTATCCATTTCACTTTCTGCCATTTCCTCCTCACCCATTCATGGCCCCTTCCAACGTGTCCTTTCTAAAAGTCAGAGTGGAGGATGTACTGTTAGCCTATGTCATTTCCCAGAGTTTGGAAACATTCTCTGTTTGAAGAATCCTAACTCTTTATAATCTTAGAGTGGATGGTTCTGTGTATGAGTTTTCATTTCAGTTAGCAAGCATTGATCTAATGTCTATCATACAGAGCACACATTTCTGAGACCTTGGAAATAGAAAGAGGCATTAGTTAATGGGTTTTCAAAAGAGACAGGCCTATAAGGTCCAATGACAAATGGAATTGTTAAGAATACAGCAGTGTGAATAAGTCACTGGCAGCAAGTAGCAGATATTGCTTTCTTTACACCAAAGAGAAGAGCAAGGCCTCCTAGAAGAGGCATCGTGAGAGGTCTCATAGGGTGAACATGAGGTTTGTTATAGCTATGAACAACTGTTTTTACCTTCTAGCCATTTGCACAAGGGGAGAGACCATTGTTTTTTGATGTGATTATGCTATCGCATGAAAGTCTGTTCACTCACCAGAAATAACTTTCCAATGTTCTACTTGAACCATTTTTTTTCTAAATAAAATTTTCAGTTAAGTTTCTCACCAATAATTTATTCTTCCATTCCTATTACTGTATCTGCATTCACACTCTTTAAAATTAGAGGCTTAAAACACACGATTCTTTAGTCCATCTGCAATTTGAGTTTGCATGTGAAAACACATTTTATTTTCATTTGTTATGAATTTATGTTTACTAATCAGCACTTGTTTTTCTATGAATTTATTTCATACAGTGTTCTAAGACATTAAACTGTGAATCTTGTCATAAAGTTTTGACAACTAGTATCACAGAGCGAGCCTCGTACTGTTTGTCTCTCTTCTCAACGCAATGCTCTTTCAGGAACCAGTTCCCCAGAGTTGTTAGTTTACAAATATATAAAGTTAATGGAACAGAATTAAAGGATTTATGAAAAATAGCAAGCCATATATCTGATGACGTCTACTTCTTGCTTCAGTAAGAGCTTGAAGGGCAGCCATCTCATTGTGCTTTATAAACTCTAAGACTTCAGAAAAACAATTGCATGATATATGTGTCGAACTGAATTATTCTCAGACCACTTCTCCACATGTCAGTAACTTTAAGAATGCACTAGGAGAGAGTTTCATTCAGTACCTGTTCATAAGAGTTATTTAAAATTTAATAAGTATTTATTAGAAATAATTGAAATTCTTAAGCTAAAAAAAGGTTTTAAAAGAAGAAAAAAATGTGTGTCTGTCTCTCTTTTAAAGAGGCTGGGTGTAAGATTTCACTATGGAGTCTTTTAATATATATGGAAATTATTCTATCAATGTCGCCTTCTTAATCAAACTGTAAGTCTTTCACTTTTCACCTTACGTAGCTTATCATAACTCATGCATTCATGCTAAAAATTTAAATTAGTTAAGATATCAAACTGGACCTACATCTCTTTAAATGTTTAAAATGTATAACATCATTTATAGACATTGGCTATTCCTGTTTGCGGGGTTGTGACAAAAAAGAAAAGGCCATATAAAACCAAAACCAAAACAAAATGGAATCATCTTTGGGACATGAATCTGCAAGGCCAAATTGAGGCATGTCTGCCATAGCTCTAGTAACAGCTCATGCTTGAAGACACACAGTAGGCATCTACCTTTGAAATGATTTGAAGTGGTCTTGAAGACACACAGTAGGCCCTTCTCTTTCAAATGGTTGGAAATAGTATCAAGCATGAGCTACACAGTCAGCAAAAGAGCCCACAAGGGACCATGAGTCTCAGTCAGGGAGGCCACTATAGGCGTCAGGAACAGAGGGCCAGGGCTTTAGATGGAAGCTCCGTGTGGTATGTAGAGGAGAGACATTAAAGGGAAACAGACCCTTTAGCTTTATACTTTGTCCAATAGAACAACTACTCGGTAAACACAACGGGCACTTGAAATTCTCCAAGCTCTTCCGGAACCTCTAGGCCAGTTTTGAAAGTGCTTTGAAAACACTGCTTACTTCATTTGTGGTAACTATTGGTGTTAGTCACACTCGAAGCTACAGGCCTTACTTTCACTCCCCGGGCCTGTCATTTGGTGAATGGTGCTTCTCATTATTTCTCAAAATGAAAACTACCCTGTTGGTAATTTTAAATAGAGCTGTAGGTGAATGATTGAAATACCTGTCAGGGGATAATTGTTGGTTTTTCTTCCTTTGATGCCTCTAAAGCCTTTTCAATTTTCTGCCTCTCAGTGCCACATCAAACAAAAGGACCTAGGTTTTAATAGCAATAAAATGCGAGAGAAGATATGAAAATAAGCTCTCAGAATTGTGTCTTTTTAAATCACAAAGCAGTTAAATGTATTTACAGCTCCAGAATTAGTTTAAGCTGGTAATAAAATGTTTGCAGATCTTCAATTTTTCCTCTTGAACTCAAACTACAGCATATTTTTAAAAGATAAATTCTGGATAACTGTGTGCTGGAAATCACTTCTTGAATCTCCTCGGTAATGTTCAATTTCCTGAACTGCGTAAATATTTGATAAGAAAACTGTTGACTAAGCAATGTCCCCTACCGGGAGAAATGTCCGTCTCAGTTCTCAAAATATTATCGCTACAATGTAATAAGAAATCTGTAATTCAGTGCCTGGAAGGAGCATGGTATTGACCCTAATTATGTACAAGAGACTTGGGGACACAGCCAGATATGAAAACAAACAGAACTGCTTCCCAAAGGAATACCCTTGATCTGAGACTGCTTTGGGGTAGATTCAGTCTAGGACCACATTGCAGAAAATGCACTGAATCAAGTGAAGGAGGAAAAAAGGTATTTGTAAATACAAAGGCACTAGGCATTTGTGTATGCACATGCTTACTTCTTACCTCTATTATTTTATGACTTCTTATCAGTTATGGCAGGTCATGGCGATTCTCAATAGTCATCCCTTTTGCCTGACCACAAATTGTTAGTGTGATTACTGATGACCTTGCTCCAGCTATTGGGTTAAATGCCAGGTAAGAAAGAAATTACAGCTTTGGGAGGACATACAAAGCCCTGAAATTTCTATATTTCTCAATTTTATTACTTGTTATCCACTGCTTAAAATGTAGATTTATTCATAAATTTAAAATAAAGTACATTATTTGAATAATGTAATCATATACAAGGTTGCTAAAAGATTAAATAATGGAAATTCACCCCCAATCTGAAAACAGAGCTATTGGTGATATAACCACCTATGGAGACTTAGACTAAACATTTTATGACTGTTGAAATGTGATCCATAATTTTATGATGTCAGGCAGAGTTGGGTTTAGCAAGGTCCTTTAAATGTGCAAATAAAAAGATTTTAAAGTTACAAAAAAAAAAAAATACATTGCTATTGAAAAAGTGGATAATCAGATGTTTTGAGCTCTTATAAACTTCCTCCAAGATTCATAAATATTCATTGACTCAATTAGTTATTTGAAGCTTTAGCTGCTCTTGCTGAACGAAAATAATTATCTGCTAAGGTGGGTATCCTGTCTAGAGGCTACACTTATTTTGAAATATGTGAAAGAGATTAATGGCTACTATCAGTGTGATTTTTCTCTGTGTGGAGGCATGTTAAACTGAATCACAGATTTAATTTTTTTCTACTTTAAGAGAGAAAAGAGAAATTGGGGCATATGCTATTTCTTAATTCATAAATGTTTCTTAAACAGCCACTTCTTCGAAGGTTTTAAAAAATGTCCAGTAAGCTCCTATCCCTTTAATAGAGTTAAATATAAGCAGCTCAGAATATAGTTTTACCAGAGATTTCAGCTTCCCTTAGAAGGTTCGAATCCAGTAGAAATCCTTCACTGCAGTCTACTCTCTCTGTTGCTACTCGTCTTGCAAAGAAAGAAGGAAACCCTGGATGGGCATCTGGAAAGCAGCAGGATGAACAACTGAGACAAGCTGGAAGGATTTGCCTCTAGTGAACCCAGCAGCTGCCACCAGAAGAAGAGAGGACAAGGAAACCCCTGGATAACCTGCATGTAGGCAGGAAGCCAAAGGGAAGGACTCAGAGACAAGAGCAGGGCAGGGCAGAGAGGGCAGCAATCTGTGGTGTGTTGTAATGGGTATAGAGTGACTGTCCTGGGTCCAGCAATGGCTGAGTCTGAGAAAATGGAAGACAGACTACTTAGCTCACAAGCCATAGACTTTTAAACACGCCAGCTTTGGTCCAGGGAGATGGCTTAGCTGGTCAAAGCATTTGCTGTTATAGCCTGGAAGCCTAAGTTTGATGAAAGAGAGAACCAGCCCCACAGAGTTGCCCTTGGCTCTACACAGATTCACACACACACACACACACACACACACACACACACACACACACACACACACACCATCATTATCACTATCAACATCATCATCATTACCATCATAATTTAAAAATGCAAATGTTTCAGCTTTTAATGGAGAAGACAGGAAGAAGGAATGTCCCATTGGTGGGTCAGTAATGGCCATTTGTCTGCCCGGGTCTTGGAGATGAGAAAAGTCTTAGAGAAAAGTCTTAAGTAGAGATTTAAGATTCTCTCCTTTGAAGGAAGAGTGATCCATGCAAGATGCTTTAGGAGATATCTATCACAAAAAGTTTAAGTTCAGGCACTTACAAGTTTGCTTTAACCTCATCTCTCTCTGCTATTCCAACATGAGCTGTACAATGTCCTCCACACTGACACTTGACTGTACAACGCAATCATCTTTGTCATCATAACTATCTTGAGACAGGGACTCATTATATTTCTATTACTCCTGGTTCAAGAAATCTTCTTGCTTCAGGCTCTATAGTATTTAGGACTAAAGATGTATACAACCACACCCAGCTACATCATTAGCAACTATCTGTGCCATTATTGAAAGTTACCTGGAAACTGTCAGGCTTAGAGGCACAAGCTGGTAGCATCAGATACTTAGGGGCTGAGGCCAGAGGATAACAAGTCAAAGAGAGTGTGGTTTTTCAGACTGAGCTCAAGGCAAGCCTGAGTGTTAGTGTCATTCTGATTCATATTTTAAGTGAGACAAGCTGTGAGGGAGTAAAATGGGGAGGGGTGAGGCAGAAGGACAGAAGAGACTGTCACTTAACTATTTAAAGTGATTGTGATCTAGATAGAATGAGTAGAGGGGAAACGCATCTTATTGTGGACTTTGATGGTTCTTTTTGGTTTTGCCTTTCTTTCATTTTAGGATTTATTTGATTTTCGAGTGTGTGTCCAGGTACCCATGGAGAACAGAGGTGTCCTCTCCCCCAAGCTAGTGCTACAGGTGTCTGTGAGCCAATCGAAGTGAGTGCTTAGAAATGAACTTGGGCCCTTTGGAAGAGCAGGATGAGCTCTTAACTTCCTATCTCCTGAGCCATCTCTCAGCCTTAATTTGGCTTTTGTTAGCCCAGGTACCTGGCATGTATTAGGTTCTAGATAAATGCTTGACAACACGTAGAAAGATAATGGCCAGTTTCCCTGTCAGCATGAATAAACCTAGAGCCCAGTGGCCATTTTGGTAAAGAAGAGACCATGCGCATGGAATGTTAGCCTCTTCGGGGAACCTACACTGAGATGGTAATAACCAAGTATATATAGGTGAAAACTGTACAAAAAGAAAGAGTGGTGAGTTGTATAATTAATGTCTCATCTAGCATTTATAGGGAGACCCCCTCCTCCATTACTCCCACCCAATCTTGGGCCCCTCAGAAGCATCCATACAGCCAAGTTAAAATCCTTTGCTTCATTTTCTTATCAGATTGCTTTTCCTCTCATAAATCAATGAAACCCTTTTTTGTCAGCCTCACTTAAATTGAAGAAACACTGGGGAGAGAAACCAGAAAGGAAGGCAGAAGCCATGACCGGTCAAGACTGCTTTAATATACAAAACAGAAGTCAAGCAGTAGGGAGCCCGCAGCCTTTCCCAAACATGCACGAACCCCCAGAGGAATAGTGGGCACACACACTAAGCTCATAACCGAGAGCCTGGGCTCCCAAGTATGTGGGTGATTTCCAGACATGGCAGTGACATTGCCCCTTTCTGACTTCTTTCTCTGGGGCAATGCATTTGATGTCCTGCCTGGAGGTCGTGATAAGCCTGAGCCAATCTGACAAAATAAATGCTTAACTGGCTACTTGTAATGAACATTTCCCTTTAATCTGGTGATGCTTCTAATCTGACCTGGATTCTTGTTTCATAAGGCACAATATGCCTGCCTACCATATCGTGATGGGTGTTTGTGTTTGGGGTACAATTATAGATTGTAAGTTATTCATAATAAGCATTCTGAATATAGAAATGACTTTCTCTATGGGGTCCTGGGCAGCTTGGGATCAGGCCTGTGTCAGGTTTGTAGACAGGCAGAACTGGACCACAGCTGAAAGAACCATGAAGACTGTTACACTGAGTAGGAGAGTGTAGCTGTGCTGCAGAAAGCCTCCTGACTCTCTTTGGTGATGATGTTGTCCAGACAGAACATCTGGGCATCTCCACTCTATTCCTTCCCACTGTGCCGTGATGAACAGCACCTTGTAACCCAAGAACTGCTAGGCTTATAGGCCGCCGGATATCATGCTATGGTTTTCAAACTTTTATAGTACCAATTTTATTTCACTTTGACCCTTCAAATAAAACCAACTGTAAGGGTGCCAGGACATTTTAAAAATTTAGAAGACACATGAAAATTGCAGATAAAATAGTAAAATTAATATAAGTATGTTTATAAAGTGGCATTTAAAATATTTATTAATACATTTTTGACATATTTATAGCTTTTTTTTACTTAAATGGAAAAAATAACATTCATTTATCTTTAACCCAGAAAAACTTGTTAGCACTCTGTACAACTATTTTGAGATTCATTTATTTTCATGTATTTTACACATACACACACATACACCACACACACACACACACACACACACACACACACACACACACGTGTATTGTATCATTAACCAGTCAGCAGTAAGTCACATATATTATGGGTTGTAATCCCTAACTGCAATGCATATTTCCTAAAAACACAGATATTCCCTTACTTAGTTTTGGTAGAGTTAGCAGCTTTGCTACGGCTAACAGCAATAACTTACTTTGATCTGTCTTTTATGTTCCTCCACCACTGCAATCAGATGAGCCAGTGGTGTCCTCTGTAGCATTTTCTCCTCTGGAGCAGGTCGCAGTCTGTCCTCAGATATTGTGCTTGTTCCCATGTCTTTTGAGCCTAATTCAATACACATTTCTCCATCTTTTCTTTCACTTTTCCAACATTGACATTTCAGACATTGAATTTCCTCGCAGCTTTTGCCCAAATAAATAGTCCTCAATTGAGTTTGTACTCTTGGAAAGTGGCAGACATGTGGCCGTGTCCTTTAGCATATTGTGTCTGGGTACACACAATGGCCATCCGTCCCTCCTTGGTGATGCTAACTTTAATCACCAGCCAACAGACCTTGGATTTTTTCCTCACCATGTCATTACTCCCCTGAAACTAATAAATAGTCTGTGGGAGACGTCAGTCAAAGACATGCCAAGGCCAAGCGACTCATTGAGGTTTCCCTCTAGCACAAGCCTCCACTGATAAATCTCATCTAATGCCATCTTCAGTAAAACTTGAAAAACGATCCCCATTCCAACACCTCTGCACTTACCTTGGCTCTCACAGTTCTATGGCATGCAACTGGAGTGTTTGTTAGCTATTATCTATATAAATCTAAGAATTTTCTTTTTTCAAATTTGTAATGCACAATAAAACTCTTAAGTGAATGATTTACTTACTCACTCTTTCTGTAAATATTTATTGAGTTTCTACATATCCTAAGTACTATTCTATATCCTGAAATACAATAGAGCACAACAACAAAAAAAAGTTAGAATGGATGTTTCCTTGTGTGGAGGTGTATATCTTATATTTGTATATAACTATGCAAAGGCAGCCACAATCCAATTATTCCTTTTTGCATGTTTCTTGGGAAAATTTTGTTCCTTTTCCATAATCTTCTTCCAACTGGATTGCGGCAACTTCCTGGCCAGGACGAGAGCATGTTCCTGTTCTTGCTTCCTTTTAGGATGCCATGTTTGGATTTGACATGTTCAATCCAGTGATTCTGTGCCAAGTAGCTTCAAGGAGTGAAAGACAAAATAGGTAAACAAAGAAAGTCTATACTAAATAATTCCCTCTCTCTTGTTGAATAACAAAACTATACCATGAAACAGGCCGTGAAAAATAATGGCAAACAAGATACGCACTTACTGTCATTAGTGTGTGGGTTTGAATGGACAGAAATAAATGAATGGACGGTGCCATGATTTCAGCTGCTACAGTAGTCTCTGCAAGGTTCTGAAGAACACTCTAAATGGAGATTCTCAGGAGTGATAGAAACAGGGCAGACAGAGAGAAACGGCTTTCTAGGAGAAGTGAAGCAGATCTGAAAAGAGTGCTACAAGTCGCCCACATCCTACAAGCTCTTCTCAGCACCCCTAGGCAACACTTGCAAAAGTCATAAGGGAACTAGGCAAATAGAACCTGATTCCATAATTCACCCCATTCCTCTGTGTCTGATCCATAGTCATCGCTCGATGAGTATTTATTCAAGAGTGTGTTTGTGCATAGCTAAAGATATTTTATCCTCACAACAAAAGGTCATCTTAAGAAAATTCAATATCAAATTCTTTATACTATTCAGTGTGTGAAGCTTTACTGCATACCACGACTTCAACTAAATGTTGAAGGGGGTATCACTTTAAAGTCTCACAGTATTAGACTATTTTTGCTGATACTGTTAAATTTCAAAGCACATTATTTATGCCCAGAAGACCCACCTCCTCACTCATTAGATTTTTCCAATTAACTGAAAGCAAGATTAACTTGGCTTGGGTTCATACTTATGGTCAAAATTTCACATCATGGGTATTGATTAATTAGTGATGAGTCATTTAGTTTATAACATAAACCACACGGTGGCAAATTTCCAGGATGAAAATTAGGTCAGAGAGGAGCTCTGATCCTTATTAAAATGGCACTGCTGGGGTGGAGCTAATCAAAGCAGCAAAAGGAATTGAGTTGCTAGTATTTCTTCTCTCTCTCTCTCTCTCTCTCTCTCTCTCTCTCTCTCTCTCTCTCTCATAAACAATAAACCATATCATGACTTGATGCCCAGCTCTCTTCCTCCTTATGTGTTACCCATTCATGAATAGACCATTTCTATTCACTAGTTACAACCCACCCACCCCCCAAGAAAAGCATCATGGTGCATAAGATTAGCATGGGATGGACTTTTACATCAAGATGATTGGGTGTTTGTGCAGACTTTTAAACTGCTACTTGTTGTCTACAGTGACTAAGTAGAAAAGCCTTGGAAGTTTGAGAATATAAATATAACATGAGTCCCAAGGTCAAGATGCCTGTACTCAGTTCCCAGGACGTTTGCAAATACGTCATACTCTTCCTCATGAACTGGAAATTTAAAAGTGGCTTTGCAATGAGGCTGTTATGATGCTACGCAAGCTCATATGTATAGTGCACGGGGCAATGACTCAGTCATGGTTTCTAAGTGTCACTGAAGCATTATCATTTTATCATTAATGAACTTATTTATTTCCTTTACATCCTGATCAAGCCTCCCTCCTCTGCTCCCAGTCCCACACTCATGCCACCATTCCCCCATTTCTCCGTCCCTGTCTCCTCAGAGAAGAGGATAACCCCGATGGGTACCAAGCAGCCCTGGCATATCAAATCACAGCAGGACTAAGGGCATTCTCTCCCACTGAGGCCAGTCAATGCAGCCCCACTAGGGGAAAGGGATCCAAAGGCAGGCAACAGAGTCAGAGACAGCTCCCACTCCAGTTGTTAGGGGACCTACATGAAGACCAAGCCGCACACCTGTGTAGGAGGCCTAGGTCCAGCATATGCATGCTCTTTGGTTGGTAGTTCAGTCTCTGGAGTATTATCATTCTTTAAAAAGGGATTTTCAAAAGTCCTACACTAAACAAAATGTTGCCTCTGATCATCCATGCCCATTCGTGAGAGCATTTCTGTTAAGCAAGCAATTAGTCTGTGCTCCCTTCTTGCCTGGTATATGGGACCTAGACTATGTTGTATTAGTTAGTTAGTAAACACGGTTTACAATCAAGAAATGTTAGTTACTGAGAAAGCATTTTTGAGAGGCCACTATAGCTTTTCTCTTTTAGGTGATTTTCATGCATAATGTGGCCTCATTTCTGCCTTCTATGTTCTTCTGGCCAGCTAATGGAGACACAGCATGGATGCTGGTGTCCAGCAACTTCCCCACAGCAGGCCAAATCAGCATGACAGGCTCTGGGAGCTATATGTTTGAGTCAACACTCCCGGTCAGAGAGATGTAGTAATTAAGCATTTTAGTTTTCCAGAGAGAGCCAGCATCCACGGTGTTTTAAGACAGGTTTCAGAACAGCAAGTATTACAGACACTGTGCAATTAAATCTCTGGCCAAGGGATTAGACTGAATCGGGGAGGGGGGAGCTGCTTTCTTCATTTTTTTCCCTTAGACTTCCTTACTAATCAAGTGCTTTATAATTGTCAACATTTTAAATCTGAAAAATAAATAAAACAATCTATTTTGAATGTTTTGAGGGGACTGGAGAGATGGCTCAGCATTTCGGATCACTTGGACCTCTTGCAGAGAACCAAGTTCTGAACCCCTCTTCTGTATCAAGCAAGTACTGGGGTGCCCATACATACATGGAAGTAAACACTCATATACACAAAACAAAAATAAATAGATCTTAAAAGTGTTTTTCAAGGCAATCCTCTGGAAAAAGCTCAAGTTGACCTCAGATTAATTATTCTTTACCTACTAGTTTTATAATTTGTCCTTTCATTACAAACAAAAATTATATACTTGATTTACTATATGCATAAATGCCTCTCTGCTAAGTTGGGGGTTGACAAACACCTTAAGTCGATGATACTTGCTCTGAAAAATAAAGTAGGTCAATTTAAAGAATCTTGTTTGATGTACGAATTAATACCTTGGTTTCCAAGGTAACCAATCATCTTTCTAGAAAGCCCAACTAAGCTCCACCTCCTTTTATCTTTCAAAGCTTTGGTTAACTCTTTTCATTTCTTCATGGAAAGCTTTAACTGTGTGTGTGTGCACGCGCACACACATACACACACAGAAGCATACACACACAGCACACACATACAGCACACACACAGAAAAACACATACAGAAGCACACACACACAGAGAAGCACACACACACAGAGAAACACATACACACACAGAAGCACACACACACACACACACATATACTCACATGGACACAAACATGCACGAATGACACCATTTACCTTCCATTAAGGACAAAAGATAAAAGATACAAAGTTAAGTGTGTGCTTCTTGATCTTTAAACCATCTGCCACAGCTGTTTCATTATCTGCTCTGCCTTTGTGTACTATAAATGATGAAAAGTTAATGCTGTGTTATTGTTCATTAGAGCAAACATTAATTTTGTATGAATTCCCAGGTAACTGCACTTCAGTTTATGACCTTTCTTTGTTCCTGTTTGTTTTGTTTTTTTAAAGCATAGATTTTGAAGCCCAGTTATATGTCAACAATAACAATACTTAATAAAATAGTAATATCTTCTTGCTTTCTACGATGAATAAAATATTAGATACATATACAATATTTGTTTATACACTTAAAGACAAACAAAATTTATTTGAAATTAATTTTACCCTAAAATACTATCATTTTAACATATAGTTAATATAAATTATTTGGGTATTGTACACTTCATTTTGTTCCGATTGTGGAAATCTGGTGTGTGCTGATACACAGCTGTTAGTTGGGGCCAGCAACAGTATATATATCCTCTCAGCAGAAAAACTAAGGATCTCGGACAGTGGGGCTCTCAGCGTGGTTTTTCTTTAGAACTGTTACTATCAATCTACTCCTGGGACACTTGAAGATGTAAAATATCATTTTACAATGTTTCTTTCCTCCCTGAACAATAGTTCATAAATAAAATGCTGGGTGACTTCCTAAATGGAAGATCTTGTTTTTAAATTTTATGTACACTATTTATCCTTTTGATGATGTCTCCAAGCAAAAATAAACCATCTGAGGAGATTATGATATATCCTTCCTTATTTATTGTCAGATAAAATAGAGTTTTCTGAGAAAAGGTGAATTCATGATTTCTACAGAGATTCAAAAGAGTAAATATATACTAGGGAATTTATTCCTTTGATATGAGAGAACCAGGCAGGCATTCAGACTAGTTCAAAGGAAAAGCCAAACCAACATGAATTTATATGTTCAGACAAAGTACAGGTTATAACAAATTTTTTTCTGCATGGAGAAAAATCTATTAAATGATTGCTGGTGAATCTGATGTGAGAGACCTATTGGTTTCATGTAGCTTACAGTTATAAAATAGTTAAAAAGAAAAAGGTAGACAGAGCTGTAATCCCATATTCCCAATGGGTGCTGTAGGTAATGCATGGCTTCCCACTGAGACAGAGATTTACTTATATGTAGTGTGATAATCCTTTTAAATCCAACTTGTCCATAGTCTGGTTTTCCATGTAAGGCCACCCAAGTGTCATCCCATGACTTCCCCTCAGAAGTATAGAAAAACCTTCATCAGGGAGGAGCCTTATGCTTCAGTTTTGTGCATTGACAAGTCACAGGATACAACTGCAGGCTCTCTAAGTCTCCTTTCAATAATATGGGTCTTGGAAAGGAATCTCTCCAAAAACATGTTTTTACCTAGCTTCCTCCTGCATTGATGCAGGAGCACGGGAATCTCAGGAACACATACACAAACACACACACACACACACACACACACACACACACACAATGTTGCAAAAGGACAGAGTGACCTGCTTCTCCACAGACTCCTGTGCTCCATGAACAGTTCCAACTGCCAAGACTTATCAGATAGACATGAAATGTTTTTTCCCTTCCCTCACCTTAGAAAATCACAATGATTTCCAATAGAAAGCATTTGTTTCCACTCTGCTGAACATGATGGCTAATGTAGAGAAGATGGCTAACCCCATCATTATGGAGCACGGAGAAGTTCTGGCAAAAGCTTATTTTTATCTCCTTTGAAAGTAGAAAGAAAGAAAAAAAAAACTTGGGGCAGCAGTAACATGAGCTGATATTTGACCTTGACAATTTGGTAGAACCTGACTCCCAAATCCATGCTGAAAGGATGCAAATGTATCCCTTCAAAGAGCCTAAGAGCATACTGCCTCCTAGGCTGCACCTTCAGCCAGGGGACTAGAGGGCCCAGACATGTAGAAAGCAGGCACTCTGCATGGGCAGAACCTTATGCTAGAAGTAAGCAACCAACAGTGTGGCTCATGAAACTAGCATCCGTCTTTGTGGGGAGTGACAGGCCAGAGGGAGGAAGGTCTTATTTTCTTCAGAGTAAACACTTCTCTCTTAGTCTGTCAATCTTAGCAGCATCTACTTCGCTCTGTCTGACTCCACTCTGCCTTTAACAAGCTGTTCATAGTAACCTGCATGCACGTGTCATACCCGAGACAAGGGGCTAGAATCTAGGCCTTCAGTTTGGGGACTTTCAGAGTGACCCCTTTCCAAGACTTGCTTGATTTAAACAAACAAGCCCTAATGCCTTTCACCCGATACTAAGAGAAACGCTGGCTTGCAGACTTCTTTTTTCTTCTCTGATACATTATCACAGCTGTTGCCTTTAAATTAAGAGAAAACTGAAGTATCTACATGATTTATACAGTTTCTACAAGAGGCAAACGCTTTGCGAAGAGCATGGGCTTGAAATGAGGAAGGCAAACAGACTTCAAGACATTGTCCAAAGTGATTCCCCTGATAACTGGCAGCTTTGCAAGCAGGGCTGAGAGGTTGCCAGGCACTCTGGCTTTATTCTGTTATTCATCTCTGGCAGGCACCCAGTCACCCAAGCCCGAGCTTTGTCCTAGATACAGGTTTCGTTCATTCATTCTTCCAATAAACATTCACTTGGCACCTGCTGTATGTCTCAAAGGGATGCAAGCTGCAAAGCCCTGTGCATTTCAAATAGGAAAATCATGGCTCGCGGTAACTGTAAGGGAATAAAGCCACAGAGATATGTGAGTTAAAATTGACAAATTTCCTGTTTTGTTTTTGTGAGGAAGCATCATGAGCATGTGAGAAATCAATATGAGGCGTAGGCTTAGGGATATAAGTGGTCTGCTCCTGTTTTGACTGTCACTTCTTATTTATTCAGTGGATTTAAAGGACTAAGATAAACAAACATTCATATCTACCAAGTGTTTGCTATATCCCAGGCATGGTTCCAGGCTCTAGAGACAACACCGGGAACAAAGAGAGATATTGGCTCTTATAGCTTAGTAATAAGAGTGGAAGAAAAGACATATAAAAATAGTAGGGATGGTGACAGACACGTAAAAACTTAAATGACAGAGTCATGGTAGAGTGCATCCAATGCTGCTGTAGTTAAGGTTGCACTGTTACAGCCTCTGTGGAAGACTAACATTTAAGGAGAAGTCCAAAGGACAAGCAGAGGCAACCACAGGGACAGAGGGTCCAACTTAAAGTTCATGCAAGACCCACATGGTAAAATCCTAAGCCATGAATCTGCAGACCGATACCAAGAGTATGGCTGGAGCAGATGGGCCAGGAGCAGGCTGGGAGCAGCCTCAGCAGAAAACAGGGTTCTGCCTTGACTATGGTGACTTGTAAATGTCTAAAGAACTTGTAGGGAGGACCTAGGGAGCAAGCCAGGCACCTCAGCTCACTTAGGTGCTCAAAGCAAAAGTAGGGGCCCTACTTCATCTCTGGACCATGCATCCTAAAAGAACCCCAGTGGCACCACAGGGCAAAGTTTAAGTTAAACATGTCCTGTATCTGGTTTTCTAAATGTGCTTCCTATATTTCTGTATAGAAGGCGGGTCTTTTAGTTATTCACTGAATAAAAATTGCTAAGTTTCTTTAGTCCCCTGGGTACAAATGTCTACCTGGGGGAGCAGTGGACAAATAAAGAAATAGGTGATAGATAAATAGACGTTAGGTAGTTAGATAGTTAGTTAGTTAGTTAGTGGAGATAGATGATAGATAGATAGATAGATAGATAGATAGATAGATAGATAGATAGACACACACATACATATACACACATGCACACACACACACATACACACTACAGTACCCATTGGTAATGAATACCACAAGGTAAATATAATTGAATAAAGTCATGTGCCTAGAGACCATTTTAAACAGGGTTTGCTTGAGCCATGGTGACAAGCAGCTGGCCATGTGAAGATTGCGAACTATTGGAAGAGCCTCCCAGGAAAATGAGGTAGCAGGAGTAAGACATAGAGCTCAGAGCCTCTATGCACAAGAGCTGGAAGAACACAAACCACTGGTGGGTAGCAGTCAAGAACATGCTATCTGAGGTCATAGGGACTGGATCATAGGGTAGCAAGGTCTAGGGGAGCCTTTCATCCAAGGTTGTCTATTTATAAGGAATGTCAAGTGTCTGAGTTCTTTTTCTGAGACTGTACCAGAATATTTAAGGCTTGATAATTTCTAATGAAAAGACAGTTACTAGCTCACAGCTCTGGAAGCTGTGGCATCTGAGGTCAAGGCACTGGCCTCTGGTCCGAACCTTGCAGCTGCATTACCACAGGGTTAAAGGCAAAGGGATGAGTGTAAGAGAGGAAAGCTACTCCTGCAGGCACTTAGTGCAACGGTGTAAGCATATCAGAAGGGTGGAGCCTTCAACTTGGACACTTCATTATTCCTCCACTTTTGCCACACTAGGAACTAAGTTTCCAACATATGGATTCTGGGAGACAATGCAAATCATAAGTGAAGATTGTATTTTGTTGAGCTCATTCCCACTGCTCTGAGAATAAAATGTGGAAGTCCAGAGGGTCAGAAGAAAGCAAGAGGCCACGGAAGAGGCACAAATTCCGGCTGAGCGTGATGTGGTGGCCACTAGACCATATCGGCTATACTAGAGGAAAGGACAGGGAGTTTTCAAGTTGTGAGTTGAGAGTGAGTCAGACAAGACTGAGAATTCCAAGATCAAGGCAGGAGGTGATGCTATGATGACCCTGGGTGTGCGGTGGGAGCATCCTGTGAATGAAAGACAGAGAAGAGATGCCCGTGGCCATGCCAGGCTCCAAGTTGAGGTGGCATTTCAGAGTGTGCCTTGGGCAGCTCAGTTTACAGTTTCAGATGAACGATCCAGGCAGGTGTTGAGGTTCCCACTTAGATTAGAGTGTGCAGTTTGGGAAGAAGTCAGGATGAGAGATACAATATGGGAGTCATTCACTCTAAAGAGTGTGCACCCTGTGGCTTCCTCCAACTAAGGCAGGGTGTATGACACCCATTCATCTCTGGCAGAGTAGATGAAAGCTACATTCCACCTAAATCAAAATAAAGACAACCTCCACAATAATGTCTTTAAGAAAAACAAATAAATAAACAGGGGGTGGAGAGAGAGAGGAGAGAGAGACAGAGAGAGAGACAGAGAGAGAGAGAGAGGAGAGAAAGGGAACGTCATCATAATTTGACTTGATCCAATGAAGCTTCTAACTTAATCTCTCAGCACACAATTTTATTAGACTTAGACCTTTTATTTCTATATGTTTTTATGATTCTGCTATTCAATTTGGCTTTGATATATATTCAAGCAGAAAGAGTGGTGGCTAATGCATATTCCCTTTAGAGAATTCTAATCATCTACAAATTCTTCCAAGATATGAATTTACATTTAATATTCTCCATTTGGGAATACCAGTAATATACAAAGTTTTGATCAGGCTATTCCTAATAAAATATGAATCTTTGAAGTGTATTAATGAAAAATAGAGACTAAATCACATCCTCTTATATCTTAAAATCCCTTCCTGGAGAATAAATCTTGACACATCCGGTTCTGAAAATCACTGGGTCCTGTGAAAAGGCAACCTAGATGATTGTGACGATTGTCACTGTCTTTTTGATGTTTTATTCCATCTAATTATTCACTTCAACACAAGATAATATTATAAAAGAATAAAGGTGATAATTATTAATGTTGTCTCCCCTGGGTGGGAGCTGTTTAGTTAATGAAACCCTAACTTATAGCTTCATGGACACCTTGCGCATAGATGAGCAATACACATCTGTTAGGCATCATCTATTGGTAACACATTTTCTAAATCATTGTATCAACTAGAGTACCATAGAAGTGCTTGTCTGTAACCCATAAATTATATTGGCAAAGAATATGAATAATCAATAGAGCATCTCGGAACCATGCTGTATTCGGCAGACTGACAAAATGCAAAGTAACAACCTAGCTCTTTGGGCCTCCATGTAAGCCTTGGGCTGGCTTTGACGTAGCTGGCATCTTCCCTCAGATGTTCCTATTTTTTGAGGGATTTGGAAAGATAAAGTTGACTGAACTAATTTAAGAGAAAAGACTTAATGAGTGGCATTTAGTTAGAGTTTTTAAAGACATGACGTCTCCTCCGACCTTTAGCAGGAAGAGTAGAATTGCAAAGTTACCACATGCTCTACTGGGCTCGGCTGTCTAGCCAGAATATGATTCATAAGTTATGTTAATTGGATGATGAACCACAATTGTTTCTTACTGTAAATGTATCATTTTATTCGTTCTTGGCATTTATATCATTCTTATAGAAAGTAGCTAAAAATAAAACTCGAATGCTTCAGAAAGCATTGCCTTCCGAAAAAACTCTCACAAACATTTGCATCACAGAATTATACATTCACACTTGTGTTATAATTCAAAAACATTTAAAAAATACTTCATTATATAGTGAGCAACAAAGGCTTCTGTCTTATATCTGCATGTGCATCGGCAGGCTTCCAGACTCGTGTGCCACCATCATGATCAGTCAGACATGACCTTGTCTTCTATAGCGCAACAGAGAGGAGAACACAGTTAGCAAAGTTACCTGGCAACTGCTGGTTGAAGAAGGGACAGTGCTAGAACATGGTGCATGATTACACTGAAATATCTATCTATTTAATAATCCATATTAACATATTTACACATATATATCAAGCTATGAATTCAAGGAAATTCCATTCATCAGGTAAAAAGAATTAAACTAAATTCAGTACATTCATGTACAAAATTCTTAGTTTGATTAATTCATAAGTTAAAGGTTAGACTTTGGGCTGTAAAGATGACACAGTAGGTAAGAGTGATTATTGCTCTTCCAAAAGATCCAAGCTTTGTTTCCAGCACCCACACAGCAGTTCTAGGTAATCCAATGCCTTCTTCTGGACTATGCAGGCACTCACAGACACATGGTTTGTACACAGACATACAAATAAAACTAAAACTATAGATAGATAGATAGATAGATAGATAGATAGATAGATAGATAGATAGATAGATAGATAGATAGATAGATCAAGCACCAAAAGAACTTTTAGGACTTGGTAATAAATTCTGGAATCTAAGTATTCACTAACAACACTATTAAAGGTTCCATTTGCAAGGATGGTTTTTAAATTTGTAGAAATCAGTGGAGAATGATAATGTTCAAGACAGGCATGGGAGCAGAGATTAGGGTGGTTGTTTGTGTGAATGTCTCAAGCTCAGAATTCTTCCTTAAGAAGCCAAGAAGTTGGAACATCAGAATGCTTCCGGAACTGACTGTGTCTATTCATTATCAGGACACCAGAGGAGGCAGGAGAGCAAACTCCTTCTTCAGGTATTGCCTCATTCCTTGACCTCCCATGAAAGCACACTTCAGCATATGCCCTTGGACTTCTACTATTCCTGACACCTCATTTGCCATATCAGGTTGGAAAGCCATAGGCTTACTGCATGTGCTCAAGTGCAATGCGCATATTCACAGACCCCATGAAACTGGGGTGACCATGTCAGGTTCAATTTAGGAGGGAAGGCAACAGAGGCCAGCATTTTACATTTCATGCATCTCCTTATCGATCCTGAATTTCATCAACATAAATGACGCCCCACCAAGAGAACACTATACACCTGGGCAAGTGGAGATTGGGTAAAGTCCTAAGAGGGTCGGGCCAATATGGAACACGTTGATCTGGATCCTCTCAGTGGCATTGCACAAACCATTCCTTTGGTAAAGAGAAGTGACGGGGAGTGAGAAGGGAACCGATGGGTATATAAGATAACATTTCTGGATGGCTGAAGTGTGTGGAGCAATTCCTACTGGATACAGTTCATTCCAGAGTCTCAGGAGTTTTATGGCTGTCAGGCAAGCAATGGCAAGGTGAAATGGCAGAGGACTGTGAGGTTTAGGGGATGATTGCTTGAATCCCCCTCTCTGCAGTCGTCCCACCACATACTTGTCTAACAATCCTCAGGACCAATTTATTCCATCCATCTGCTTTTCTCTGCAACTGCTGCTGGGGAGAATTGGATTCCTGTGCCAACTGGCACAAGGACAGCCTCAGCCATCCCTCCGGGCTACTCGGCAGTCTTTCCGGTTGCTTTAACCACCTTTCATGTACAGTGTCTACAACAGCTGTTCAAAGTCTTTCAGCTTCCCATGAGCTTCCCGCAGCTCTTCTTTCTGCTCGTTCTCAGCCGCCCACCTTTCTGCTGCTGTAAAGAAAATAGAGGGCAAGACCTCTGGCCCTGTGTACCCAAGATACAAAGGGATGTGTTGGTAAGGGTCTGGCAGCAAGCCTTCTCCCTGTTTTCATAGCATGCCTAAGAGAGGATTCTCTTTCTGCCAGTTCTTTCTTGATTCCTTCTATTTTTGATACCCCCTTTCGAAGGATTAAGCTCTTATCTGTTTTGTACTCCTATGGTTCTGTACTTCTCTTTCTATTTTCTATATTACTGCCAATGCCTGTCTGTGTCTCTTCCAGATTGTACATACTGTTCACTAGTGTGTGCAAGGGATTCCTGTCTGCACTACATAAGCAATGGGAGTGGTCATAAGACACCTGCTCATTAATGAGGGGAAAGCAACTCATACACTAAAGGGAGGAAAATAAATATAAATGATTATGTATCACTGCCTTAGAGGGGAAAAATGAACCAAGAGTGGGGTAGCATGCACTAGGGAGAGAGTAGGGATCCAACTTTCAGAGAGGGGTGACATTTAAACTCGGGTCTGAAGGAACAAAAGTTGTAGCCAACTGGAAGGTCTGCATTGAAATCAAAGGAGCAGCTACTATCCCAGTGTGGCAGAAGAGCAAGGTCTCAGTGTCACTCACAGACAGCAAGGATCCCATGATGTTAAAGTACAGTGCACAGGCATGAGCCTTGTGGACCACTTTAAGCAAACCCTTCACTTGTACTTTGGAGATGCTGGTAAACCTTCACTTTTTCTCTGGAGATACTCCTGGTAAGCTCATTAGGAAGGAATGATTATGACCTGATAGATGGCAGAGATCTCCCTAGTTCATGTGCACTGAATTAGCCAAGTGATATAAAAAAGATGCAAACATCCTGGCAGGAGGTGACCCCAGTCTTCAAGAGAGGGTATATGCACCCTGTCTCAACAGCTACATTTCTCAAACAGGATGTTCCTCTCAATAATTCCTTATTTGATCCAATCTATTCCTTTCTCCTTCCTACCCTCTTTCCATCTTTTCTCTTCTTTCCTTTCTCTTTCTCTTCCTCTTCTTTACTTATTTATCCTTACAAGGGAATATTCAGTTTATTTCTTTGCTACCTTTCTGAAGATGCTCTAGGCTAAGATTACCAAGTCCCGGATGGAAAGTGTAAGAGTTTGGAGCTCCTTTATGATAGATATTTCAGAGATAGGGCAAGTCCTCTGGTGTCTTTTTTGGCCTGTTAAAAGTAACACTGAGCAGGAAGCTCCCACCTGGCGGGCTCTGTGGTCATGGCAACCACAGAGGCTTCATCTCTCCATCTGTATTTCCTTTGATCAGGATTTGGAAACTCCAGTCCCACAAGGCTGGAGGTATAAAAAGATGTCTCAGAACTGTTGGGCCCTCTGATTGTTTGAGAATAGCTTGAACTCTGAATGCTGTTCTATGTCGTGCCTCTATTTTCAAATGGCAGCAACTAATATTGAAATATGTTTATGGAGTAGGTACACTTTTACTATGTTAAGCCTATCCATCCCTGAGCATGAGATATCTTTCCATCTTCTGATATCTCCTTCAATTTCTTTCTTCAAAGATTTGAAGTTCGTGTCATACAAGTCTTTCATTGGCTTGGTTATAGTTACCCCCAAGATATTGTATGATATTTGTGGCTATTTTGCCTGCTCTTGGGACACTTTTCCTTCTCCCACAAGGTTGCCTTGCCCAGCCTTGGTATGAGAGGTTGTGCCTTCTTTTATTCTAACTTCTTAGGCAATATTCAGTTGATATCTCTGGAAGGCCTGCTTTGTTTCTGAAGGAAAACTGTGGTGGTTTGAGTAAGAATGCCCCTACAGATGCATGTGTTTGAACATGTGGCCATAGGGTATAGTGAGACTGTTAGGAGGTGTGGCCTTCTTGGAGGAAGTGTGTCACTGGAGCTGGGCTCTGAGGTTATATGCTCAAGTTAGGCCCAGGGTGGCAGGCTCTTTCTGCTGCCTGTGGATCAAGATGTAGAACTTGCAGCTCCAGCACCATACTTGCCTACATGCTGCCATGCTTCTCACCATGGTGATAATGGACTGAAACTCTGAAACTGTAAGCCAGTCCCAGTGAAAGGTTTTTCTTGATAAGAGTTGCCATGGTTATGGTATCTCTTCATGTCAGTAATAACCTAAGGGAAAAACTGAGGAGGGAGAGGGGAGAGGGGAGGTGCTGATGAGGATGGAATGGGAAGAGTAGTGGTAGGATAAACTGCTGTCCGGATATAATGGATATAATATATGAAAGAATTTAAAAAGATACACACACACACACACACACACACACACACACACACACACACACACACACACGGCTTCGGAAATTAACATATCTACCCTGTGCTGATTAGCTTTATGTCAACTTGATATGAACTAGCATTATCTGAAAGGAGGGAACTTCGATTGAGAAAATGCTTCCATAAGATTTGACTGTAGGGCACTTTCTTAATTAGTGATTGGTGGAGGGCCAGCCCAGCTATGTTGTGGGTGGTACCATCCTCATGCTGGTCGCCCTGGGTTCAGGAAGATAGTTGGATGAGCAAGCCATGATGAGCAACTCAATATCAGCACCCAACCATGACCTCTGCATCAGCTCCTTCCCCGTTGAAACTCCTGTCCAGACTTCCTTCTCTGATGAACAATGATGTGGAAGTGTAAGCCAAATAAACCCTTTCCTCCCCAACCTCCTTTGGTCATGGTATTTCATCGCAGCGATGGAATAGTAGCTAACACATAGACTTTACTGTTTTATTAAGCTTTTATCATTAATATCCTGAGTGCCTGGGTGCTCCTACACTTACCTCAAATTCAATATAAATAAATCTTCAGTCTTGTGCACACCAATCCCCTTTCTGTCCTCCATGTTGCTCACAGTAGTAATAGTGTGAGATAGGTGATACACAAACAGGGCATCATCAGTCCAGGCTTTCCACATAGAACCTGCCTGATCTATGATCCCTCTGCCCTGCAGTCCTGCAAGGTTCTAAAGCATGGGCAGTATTCTTTAACCAAAGTCCTTCCTTCGCTGTGGCCATTTTCAGAGTTTCCCATAGTTAAAGAGGGTTGGGGGGTGAGTGGAGCTTAAGTTGTGCTATTATGTACATATGCATTGCTATTTTCCACACTTTGTTGGGCAAAACTCAAAAGTGTGGTCCCAAACCACCTACAAAAACTTAGGAAGTGATCTTAGCTTTGGAATTGCTGGATGCTCTGTTAACTCGAGCCTTTGAAAGGCAGAGACAGAAAGATGCTGAGTTCAAGGACAGCTTGGATGTAGCAAGACTTGTTTCAGAGAATGAGAGTTAGAGTGATTGACTATGAGGGCGAGGGAGGCCATTGACCGTGATCAGAATGCTTAGCTAGGCTGGCCTGTCACCTGAGGTAGAAACACAGCAACCTCAACTCTATTACCCCTCCATAGGCCTGCTTGAGAGAATGCAGCATCCTCTCCTCACTTCAGAGAGTGCAGCATCCTCTCCTCAGGACCTCTGTACTCATCACTTGTTGTTGCCGTTTTGATACAGTGCCTCTTTGCTCCCTTCTTTCTGCTTGATCCAGGGTAAGGACCACTTTGGCTAATAGAAGCTGAGACATCTGCAGATCTCTTCTTTAATCCCCTCTACGACTTACCTGGTGTGTGTGCCAGAATCCTGTCTTCTTCCAAGCGTTATATGTTCCCACACTGTCTTTGTCTAGAGTGCTCAGCCTCTACAACCTCAAATGTTTCTCAGAGAAGCAAGACTTATCTCAAATATTACAAAATGCTTTACAAAAATCTGTATTGTTGCATCTGTACATCAAATAGCAATTTGTGTATACTCTTCCATTTTAGTACATTTAACTATAGCTAATTTTATATGTGTATATCTCTCAAAGACTAGAAATTTCTTGGGCCATATCTTATGCAAAATTCTATTGAGTTTAAAATCCCTTATTTTATTTTTGTTCAAAGCCTCTATGTTGTGGCAGCTTAATTGATGCTTACTGGTTAAATGAATCGATATAATGCAAATTAGAAGTCTGTATTTCTACATTTAGTAAAGTCTTAAGTCATCATTTTCCTGCCTGACAGAATTTTATTATCTGTTCCCTCCAAACCTCCCAGGGATTAAGAGAAAAGATTAACAGCAGCGTTTTCCATTAGCTAAGTTAGCAGACATTTTCTCTGAAGGTTATATAGAATCTTGCGATAATTCCTCCGCTGCTTTGTAACTTATGATGAAGCTCACCAGCATTGTGCATTCCCCGAGTGATCAGCTTTACAAACTGCAAATCATAACTCAGCGGCAGCCTTTGGAAAGAGAACCATCTCTCCAGGTTATCTGGGAATTGGTCACTTCCTCTTCTTCCTCTTGCACAACAGAGCCATGCCCTTATGAACAATCAATAAAGGCCAGCACCAGCTAGGAGTCCCGACTAATCCAACGGTTCCTGAGTCCAAAGGCTTAAGACAAGGACAAGCTCTGCAGAAGCCTAGAGGATTCAGATTCCTTTCCATTTCCTGTCCTACTCTCATGGAAAATCAAGGACGCACGTAAATGTTAAATAAGAAATTATGCTGGGAGCTCAGTCTTGCTTGCCAGCTTCTCTACCATTCATACCCAACCAGAGCTTTAAGACAGTGAGTTCAACCCATATTTTCCTATATCCTTCACTGAGACTTCTCTCCCACGTTTCCTGTGTCTGCCGGGCTTGTGGCATTTCTGCTCAGATGATCCGCAAAGAACTTTCGTTCAGCATGTCCAAAGACAAATTAATCATCCTCACTTCCAAGTCTATTGTGAGTCCTCTCTTGCTTGCCTGGTTAATTGTGCCATCACTCTTCCGTTCAGGCAGGATCGAAACCCAGGGTCATCACTGACAGCTCTTGCTTTCCATCAGCAGCAACTGTGTGCTGAATGGTGCTCGCGCCTCTGCTAGAGCACTGAGAGGATCTCATGCATGTTTACATTCTTATTTCATATTTTGCTTTATCCATTGATTATTAAATTTTGCATTCTTAGAACCCTGCGTGATGCTTCATGAATTCTTAGGCAAATGAATGAATCAATGAATAAAAGATTATAAGCACATCATTTCTCCCTTCCATTTCCTCCCTCCAAACCAGTCCATATTTTTCAAATTTATGGCTTCCCTTTTCTTAATTGTTGATATATATCAACATATATATCACATATGCATATATACTATATATGCATATATAGCCCATCCATAATATTACTTGCTTTTGTGTTTGTTTTAGGGTTGACTATTTGCAGTCTTTAAAGAAAGTCATACAACCTAGAAGTTGACACTCATACACTTGAAAAAGAATGTCTCTCTTAGTGCTAACAGAACAGTTACAAAGACAAGCATGTCTCCTAGCTGTCTAGTTTTTCTTTTAAAAGATTTATCCTTATTCTTTCTAAGTATGTGAAGGTGGCTGGGTGCTGCTGTTCACATGCTCACAGAGTGCAAAGGTGTCAGATCTGGGGTTAGAGGCAATTGTCAGCCACAGGATGTGGTCCCTGGAACAACGGAGCCCTCCACTAGAACAACAACGCTGCGACCTAGTGGGCCTCCTCTCAAACCTCCTCTCTGGCTCTTAACCTCTATATCGCTCAATGTTTCAACCATCAGGTCCAAACTCTTATAAAACCAACTTAAAGCCAAGCATTTACAAAACTAAACTTGAATCAACTCTGAAACTCAGGATTTTGTCAGGATCAACCACAGTGAACTTTAGACTTGTCAAGAATGAACCTCTCTGCCTGGCCACTGGGTTTCTTTCTAGTTCTCTAAGCCACACTTGGACTCAGCTTCCTGGTGTACTTCCAGATCAGACTTCAGCAAGGCTTAAAAATATATATATATCCTCTCAGTGAGTTAAATCCTAGTGATGGTTTGTATATGCTTGGTCCAAAGAGTGGTGCTATTAGGAGGTGTGACCTTGTTGGAGTCGGTGTGTCACTCTAGGAATGGGCTTTAAGACCCTTATCCTAGCTGCCTGGAAGTCAATCTTCCACTAGCAGCCTTCAGATGAAGGTGTAGAACTCTCAGCTCCTCCTGCACCATGCCTGCCTGGATGCTGCCATGCTTCCACCTTGAGGATAATGGACTGAACCTCTGAACCTCTAAGCCAGCCCCAATTAAATGCTGTCCTTATAAGACTTGCCTTGGTCATGGTGTTTGCTCACAGCAGTAAAACTCTAACTAAGACAGTCTTTTACCTACTAGTTTGTATGATAACCGAAACAACGTACTGAAATAACACCATCAAAAATCTCTACTCTCTCCACTTTCCCTAATAGTCCCAATGCAAATTATCTACTGTAGGTTTTACTTAAAATTTCTTAGTGCTTAATACATAGTATGCAGCATTTAAGAAGCAATTCCAAATGTGAGTGCCACTCTTATTATATATGTAGTCGCTAGGCTTTGACAGAGAATATTAAAAAATATAGTTCTGTATTTGCACACAATATATTCTTTTTAGTGGATATTATAAGCTGTTTTTTTTCCCCTAAGTCAGCACAAACTTGAACAGAGCATTATTTTCCTTGCTTGAAACTCATTTCAATGATAATAACCATTTTTAAACTTTGCTTTTCTAAAGCAAATTATAGTTAATGGCTCTGGAGTATTGTGAGAGTGTATGCCACACAGAGGACAAGTAAGGCAGCATGTGGCTGGAGTATTAGCTTTGCCAGGGGACAGCATTCTCTGCCTGAACAAAGGCCAGGAGAAGCTTTCCTCAAGAACTGCCTTCTGCATTTGCCTTTCAAATGGAAAATGGGAAGGTTTGCCCTTATAAAAGCCCTTGACTTGGTTAAGCCCTGAGAAGCTATTTATTTCCATTGTTTCAGTTCTTTCCTGGACTTCCAAGAGAACAGACTGTTGACCTGCAATCCTCCATGGCCTTGGTTATTCTGTTTGCTTCTGATACACGCGTCCACCCATGTAACCCTGGCATGTCTGCTTATGTCTCCCAACCCTCTTGGTTAAAATTAATTTAGTGAGATCTCAGAACCCATGCTCACATGCTTATAAATCAGATGTTCCTCTAATCAAATCTGTAACAGCACAGGATTAGAAGAAAACTTTCTATGAGGTGCCCATTGTGTGTGTATATACATATATATATATATATATATATATATATATATATATATATATAATATGCCTTCAGAGTATGTAGATATCGATTCAAATTTTTATGTGTTGAGAAAACTCAAATTTCCATTTAAGTCACTCCAAATGATGCATAGCACACAAATACAAAAAACAAATACACATTATTTAAAACAAAAAGATCTGCCAACTCTTAAAAAAAGACCTTGTATTTTCTTTTCAAGTATTATATTCTTTTTATCAAAACATAATATGGTTGAGTTGAATAATATTTGTGTGACTGTAAAGCTAATTTGTATGAGTAAACCTAATATGAGAATATAATGAGAGATAGATGATAGATAGATAGATAGATAGATAGATAGATAGATAGATAGATAGATAATAGGCCAGTAGATAGATAGATGATAGATAGGTAGATGATAGGTAGATAGATAGAAAGGTAGATAGATGATAGATAGATAGATAGATAGATAGATAGATAGATAATAGGCATGTAGGTAGATAGATGATCGGTAGGTAGGTAGATGATAGGTAGGTAGGTAGGTGATAGATAGATAGATAGATAGATAGATAGATAGATAGATAGATAGATTGTATTGCTTTCACAAAGCCCCAAGGGAGCCAAATCTAACTGTTTTCTGTGCAGGACATGCTCTAGATAAAATGCCATTAAAATAAATATTCTCCTGAGGAGCTGTGATTTATGGCATCTTCCTATGGGCATGCTTAGGAAAGGATGGGAATGCACTGGGAGATTAAACATCAAAACAATTCTCTTCTGCCATTCCCCTTTATCATGTAAAAATAAGTTCCTTTAGATGTCATGAGCACACCAGGAGTCTTGGGAAATTACTTTATTTGACTAAATGACATTTTTTTCTATGAGAAATACAGAATTTAGACATAAAATTCTCTTAAAAGGGAACCAAAATAGAAATAGGAACTGTCTTCTCCTGGGTCAGGAGTCTGGGAGTGAATATGAAATGAATGTTTATACTTAGTTGCCTGGCATATTGTGTCTGGTTCTCATTTCCAGATGAAGGTAAAGGGATGTCCAGGCTCCACTGTGACATGTACACATAGACTCAGCCCCCTTACTCTAGTGAAGTTCTATCCCTCTCTCTCCTGTTTGAAAGTATTTCTTAACAGTAAGCTAGTTAAAAAGCTTTGCCTACCTCAAACACAAGGACTATGATATATGATCAATTACAGTCTTGATATCTATCCTTCAACAACTTGATCCCAGCCTATGATGTTATTGGAAGGTAGATTTTGAAGATGGGATCTACTGAAAGAAAGTTGTGCCATTGGTTGTGTACCCTGAACAGAGATATCAAGACATTGAAGAACAATAATTTAGAAAGATCTATGTAAGTGCAGAAGAACCAGTCACCTCAGGACTTGGTTAAGTGAAGATTCGATGCCTTAGGTAGGAATGGATGATCTTCTCAAGGCCCCAGGTGTCTGTTGCTAGTGCTGATACCTGAACTATACATGATGAAGAGAGATGCATCAAAGGATGTAAGAGGTTACTTAAGGTAACATTTTCTTTTATGTAAAGATTTTAAAAGTCTGACAGAGATATCGCATGAGGAAACAGGAATGATGTCAGAGCAGAAATGTCAGTCCTCCCTGGGTTTCTAACACCACCTTACCTTCAAGTCTGGCTACACTTTTGGATTTCAAAGATACATCCAGATATCTTAGCTGGGTAGAAGGGCCTGGCTTACCATCATCCTTTTCCTTGTGGTCTTTTTAAAGACGGCTGGCAACTCCCCGAATGGAAAGAATGCAATCCCCAGTCTCTCCCTTCCCTTTCCAAGTACGTGGTCCAGGAGAATTTCTGCTGCCTCAAGTCTCAGCCTGGGCCTCCTCCAGGCTCTCTCTGTATGTCTACAAATTCCCTAGAGTCTCTGAAAATTTAGATTTTGGAAAACAAACCAAACAAATGTACACATTACTTGTCTCTTTTCAAGACCTTGTGACTCCACTGAAGTACCGAGCCCGGAGTGAGGGGTGAGGAAAAGGGCAAAGGCCCGACTCAGTGTAAGAGAGCGTGCATGAGTCCATGTGTCAAAACATGATGATCAAAGTATGTATGGGAAATAAACACAGTGAGGTTTATTATATGTCCCATACCCCAAATAGCAAATATCCCACTGATAGTATGCAAGAAGTCTTTTGGCGACAGGGAGAAAAATGGCAAAGATTATCAAGATGACAGTGAAACTGTGGTTAATTTATTTTTTTCTGAACTTCCAAGTTTCCTAGAAGAATGTTCTGTCTGTATCATTTTTAGACTATGTTTTGAATTATTGAAGAATTTAATTTCTTGGCCTTGGACTAGCTGGGGTAAAAACTGGGAAAAGCAGTCGCACTTCCATCCAGACATTAGGGAGCTGTATCTGCCATTCCCTGAGCAAAGACTCAAACCGCCATCATGTGCCATGAGTGACAGGCGCGGTAACAGTTGCACTAATGAGCAGATACTTTCTCCTTGTATTCTTTGGTGGGCATAACCAGGCTGTAGCAAAGCCTGAGCATCGTCAGCGAAAATCGGTCCCTTGTTATTCAAGTCCTAATGCTAGTTGCTAGCGCTAAGTGAGGAACACTTCCCTCCCGCTGGTGTTGTTCTGCAGGGAATGCAGACATCAAACCTTTCACTTTTGAATTTAAAATTGTTTTTATTATTATGATGTGCGTATGTGCGTGTGAGTGTTTGTGTGTGTGTGTGTCCGACAACAATGTTCTGTAGTAGATTCTTTCTTTCGACCATGAATTTCAGAGACTGATGAAAAGCTTTACCTTCTGAGCCGTCTCCCTAGTCCCAGCCTTTACCTCTCTTTACAATATTCAGAGTTTGGATACAGAGAGCAGTGGGAAGGTTGAGTAGGGAAAAACAGTTCCACCTGCCCTCTGCTAGCTCCACATTAGGTCTCTGTTTGTTTCTTTATCAGGCCCCGCTGCTAGCAGTAGGCCAGAAAGCTTTGATCTTAAGGGATGCGCATTAACACAGGCTGTTCACTTGATGTGCACGTTTAATTCAGCGTGTTCTGCACAGTGCTCCAGCCTGGCATGTTTCCATATAAGGAGTTCGCAGCATCTTCCTGCAGCACTCCTGCCTCTGTCTTGAAATGCAGCCCGCGATGGCGATGGCTTTGTGTTTGCCGCAGCAGGTGTTGTAGGCTGAACACCACAGCAGCAAAGCTGCCTGCCTTGTCTTCCAAATCCTGCCAGGTAAGTCGGGTGCATCCCATGGCTGTTTCCCAAAGGACAGCTTGATGAGTCGGGTTACTTTATATTTTAATGTAAGCAAACGAGTGACAATCTGGTTTAATGATGTTCGTCTGTCGGCTTATATCAGAAGAAACCAACGCCTTTGTGTGGGTGTAATTTTCTCTTTGGGAAAGTGTTGTTAGAGCCTGCTTTGAGTGTGATTTTACACGGAATTGGTGAACACTGAAGGCACTCCTTTCACGGGAATGTGCCCTTTGGGTGCACTAATGAGAGGTCTGGTGTAGAAAAATACTTGGAGCCAGGGAAGAGGAGTGTTCCAACCTTAGGTATAATGTTCTCTTATAAATAAATGCCGCCCAAGTCTATGTAGAAAGGCATTCTCATTGAAAGGAGCCCTAGTTTTAAGTGGATGGCTGCATTTGAGGTCTTAGCTCAAATAGACAACACTCGCCAGGGAAATCTCACGTTTGGGATCATTGTACATAAAGGTGTCACGCTCCCTTTCCCACACTGTTTCTCGTGTCTAATGCCTGTGCAAAACTATCTCCAAGTCCAGATGCTGCCATCATAGTGAAGGGATGGATGAGTGAGGAGACTGGAAAGTAGAGTCTGGGTTTAGGGACCAGCACAGCGCACAGAGAGGGTGGAGTGAGGGAGCCTAAGAGCCTGCAGCCTCCGGGAAAGAAACAGTCGCTAATGGGCATGAAGGAGGGAGGAGGCATTATAAAGACAAAATTCAGGGCGTGGCCTTTTTTATTTTGTCTAGAAAAGGCAAGCAGCAGCATCTCGTTTTCTGTATCCTATTGCTATCTCGCTTTGGGTACCAGATACCTCACTTGGGATCCAATCTTTGCACAATGTCCAGGGTGAGCCTATTACAAATCCCTGCTGGTGAATGGCGGAAGGGTATGCATGGTGTGTAGGCCTACTTAAGGATGGGTGAGGCCTCTGAGCAGATACTCTTTAGATGCATTCAATACCTGGGACTGTGTGCGCCTACTTCAACAGTTAAAGCAAAACGTTGAGAAGCTCCAAAGAGGCTGCATATTCAGGGACGTATTTGAATTATCTCACTTATTGCCCACCGTCTTTGAAAGTTAGTTTTATTCTAATTTTTACAAAAAAAAAAAAAAAAAAAAAAAAAAAAACTAAGGAAGTTAAGAAACTCACTCAGCCAGGGACACATGGCCACATGGCTAACTAAATGGAGGAAGCAGGGTTCGAACTCAGGTCTATCTTAAAACTCAGGTGTATGTTCTGCCCACTTTGAGGCAGCCTCTTCATTTAACTGAATTGTTCAGTAAAATATAAGATAGGAAAGAATTTGCAAAAGGATATACAAAAAAAAGATAATATTTTTCTTTGAAAAATTGGGAAACTCACTTGAAGTTCAGAGTGTTTTGGATGCAGAGCCTGGATGTTTGAGCAGGTAAAACCTTCCAGAAAGGCTGGATGTTGATCCTCTTTGTTGGTTTCTCGTTGTAGCAATCTGGGAGAATTAAAAACATACTGATTTCTCATCTCTACTCCAAGAACTTCTTATTAAATTGGAATGAGATGGGGTCTAGACATCGTTTTTTTAAGCTTGCCAGGTGATACTAATGTGTCGATCCTAATATGTGAGCATTTGTGCTTACAGCCTCTCCTGAAGCCCAGACCCCTCTATTCAGCATTCAACTGACTCCTAGCTTTCTGTGCCTTTATGTCATTCTGCACCTCAAACACAGTGTGACTGAGGCAAAATTTTCTGCCTTTTCTCTCAAACTTGACCCTCTTCTTCCTAAATATCCTTTGATATGAAGAAAATGTCAAGCACTGTTTATGGTGTTGAATGAAATAAACTTACTATTCTAATATATTCATTCAAAAAAAAAAAAAAAAAAACCTCAGTCTAGAACAAAATACAAGGTTAACCCATGGGCGGATTCTTTGTAAACCCATAGCTTGACCTTAGAATTTTCAAAGTCTAGCAAGTTCTAGCACTTGTTAATATTGGAACTGTTGGGAGAGCTTTCTCTTGAATCCCAAAGGGGGAAAAAGTGCAGACATTAAATGTTCTACATCAGAAAGTTACTTAAAATTTGCATTATTCATAAAAGTAAGCAAGCCCATCCATTTCAAATAAGTGTTTATGGTTGCTTACTTCTAACATTTTTAGACTATTTACATTCCTAGAGAGAGAACTCTGGGTTTCAGTGGGACACAAACTCCACAAACTCCAATGGTCTCCATTCTCAGGATTGAATGAAATGGATTAAATAAAATTATTAAATTTAATGAAACAGGTTATTTCCCCAGTAAACATGATACATGGCAGAGAATGACAAACACTTTACAGGAAAAAAAAAAAAAAAAAAAAAAAACAGTTGTCTTTCTGGGGCTAGTTTTTCTATGCTAATCACTTTGTCAGTATTCCTTAAAGGAAAGATAAGAAATCCAATGGCTCAAATAACTACAGAGTACAGAGTTGGTCTAAGCAACTCAGAAGTCAGTGCCTGTCAACCAAGGTCTGCTCCTCAGGACGAATCTTCTCTCCCTCATGCTACTCCTGCCCTCAGGGCCCCTTTGAACACTCACCATCCCTCTCAGCTCTTAGTCCAGCCAGGTCATCTTCTCTCTTATAGAAGTCTCAGAGAGGCCTAGTATTGGAGTCTCACTGAGATCACCTCTGACCGACAGGAACAGGCTTGTTTGACAGGTTCACCCCTAAAATCAAAAGAGAGTTATCCCACTCAAAACCACCAGAGACCCTACAAAGGGCACATACACAGGGAAATGTGGGCTCTGTTGTAGGAGGAAGAGTTAAGAGCTGGGCTCAGCATGTCAGAAATCTCCATGGAGTCTGTAGGCGCAGGGAGAGAAAGATTCCACAGACATCGTGGTAACAAGATGGTTACAAAAGTACAATTATGGATGAATCGTGGAAGACCGACAGGGTTGTGGAAGACTTTAAAAAAAGAAAAAGTACTACTCAGCTATTAAAAACAATAAATATATGAAATTCCTAGGCAAATGGATGGATCTGGAGGCCATCATCCTGAGAGAAATAACCCATTCACAAAAGAACTCACATAACATGTACTCACTGATATGTGGATATTAGCCCAGAAACCTAGACTACCCAAGATACAATTTACTAAACACATGATACTCAAGAAGAAGNTCGTGTCTCTAGCTGCATATATAGAAGAGGATGGCCTAGTTGGCCATCATTGGGAAGAGAGGCCCCTTGGTTATGCAGACTTTATATGCCCCAATACAGGGGAACGCCGGGGCCAGGGGGTGGGAGCGGGTGGGTAGGGTAGCAGGGCCGGGAGGGGGGAGGATATAGGGAACTTTCTGGATAACACTTGAAATGTAAAGGAAGAAAATATCTAATAAAAGTTGAAAAAAAAAAAAAGAATTCTAAACTAAAAAAAAAAAAAAAGAAAAAGTTAAGTTCTTAATTTCCAGTGGCAGTCTACCTATGAAGGTTATCACACATCTGTGACCACACCCCTCACCACGCTAAGAAGCCAAGTCGGTGCTTGTGTCAAAGTGTTGGGGTTTCCCAGTTAAAGTTCCTGTTTATAATGAAAGAGAGAGTACATTCAGATACTCAGTTATCAGGTCTCTACCTTCAGATTCTAGATCTTTTGAACTGAGAGCCTCTCAAATTTCATTTTTAAACAAAATCATTGAAATATTTCCATGAAATTCTGGGGTGAAAAAGGTACACTTAAAGTGATTGAAACTAACTTTTTGAGCTCCTTCTATTACATTATAAACTTCTTCATCAAAGACACTATCCGTGTCTTGTGACTTCCCAGGTTTCTATCAACAGCTACAGAATCAGAATAAAATTTCACTGAATTTTGCTTAGCAAGCATTTGTCAGTGCTTGCTGTGCCACAGTGAAGAATTTTGTGTCAAGGAAACATCTCCCTCTGACATTACCCATCCCCACAATTTATACTAGTTATTCAAGCAGCGTATACTTTTTAAGAAGTGGAGGTAATATTGGCTGGTAATACAATATCTGTTAATAACATTGTAAATAACAAATGAAATTGGGTAGTTGGATCAGCTCTGTAAATATCATGCACTGTGCAAATAAGTGTGAGATAGTGTTAGTGTACCGTTTTGCAAGTCATATCTTCTATGAGGAAATTGGGTGATAGTGCTAGAGCCTTTTATTGCAAACTAGCTCCATCTCCTGTTCATTAAACTGACATCAGAACTTATTACAATAATTTAGCATCATGGGTATTGTTTTGTAACTGCTTGCTGCAAAAAAAGGATACAAGATTGGGAACTTCTACCCTGGAATAGCGCTAGGAATTAAGAGAAGGGTAGGGCAGAGTAGCCCTAAGCAAGCAGCAGCAAGAACTGTGGGAACCTAAGGGGTAAACCTCTATGAACCTGGTGTGGTGGCTCACGCCTCTGCCTGTGATCCCAAGACTGAGGTGGAGGCAGCCCCCTCCTGACTTTGAGGTCAAACTGGGCAAGTAGGTTCTAGGCCAACCAGAGCCAAAAAAACAAGAACCAGTTTTTAAAAGTCTGTGGTAACTGAATAAAAATAGTCATTCTCATGGATTTATAGAGGTGATTGAAAATAGATGTGAGGAGAAATGGTGAGTGCATGGGAGAGAGCCAGAACTTGAAGATAAGGAAAGGGAAATGGGAGTGTGAGAAGGGGTGACAATACAAACACTGTAAGAGCAGATCAGGCTCAGACACACCAGCCACAGTGAGCCACAGACACATTGACTGGTGAGGAGCAAAGGGAATGGTAGGGACACCAGTGACATTATGTCATTATGTGACATTAGTGTGGTCAGTTTCCTAGCCACATAAGTATTCTCATTGACAATTATGATGAATGAATAATCAGAGCCAGACAAATACTTGGTAAAAATGTTTCTTATATTGACCATTGTGTTTAAATATATTAGTAGTAGTAGTAGTAGTAGTAGTAGTAGTAGTCGTATATCTTCAATGGAAACATTCTAGTAAATACTAAATTGTTTAGTAAATAGGGTTATTGTCTTGATGTGCATATGAAGAAAGAAGGTTTGTGATATTTGTCTTTCTGAAACTGGCTTTTTCCCCTTAACATGATGACTTATTGCTTATATTTGAGAATGTCCTCTCTCATGATGGGAGGAAAATCCATGGCCTAAACAGACAAATATTTGCAGTACTCTGTAGAGGACAGACACATGGCCTAAACAGACAAATATTTGCAGTACTCTGTAGAGGACAGACACATGGCCTCAAGGTCATCAGTAGGCCTTGGAGGCTTTGCCAAATGTTACTTCCACACTGAATAAGCCCTCAAGCTTACTGGCTTCCTGCACCCCTTGGAACTCTGGATATACAACACCAACAAGGAGATTTTCCTTGTAGATTATCATGTAGAGAGGTGTGTTTCTCTTATGTTTCCTACTATAAAAGTTGAGGGTTAGCCGGGCAGTGGTGGCACACGCCTTTAATCCCAGCACTCGGGAGGCAGAGGCAGGTGGATTTCTGAGTTCGAGGCCAGCCTGGTCTACAAAGTGAGTTCCAGGACAGCCAGGGCCATACAGAGAAACCCTGTCTCAAAAAACCAAAAAAAAAAAAAAAAAAAAAAAAAAAAAAAAAAAAAAAAAAAAGTTGAGGGTTTCATTTTTGCCTTTTGGCATTGCCAAACTTTAGAATGCATGAATACACATACCTATACAAATATACACATGTATATGCATAAACAGACACATATGGGACACCATGTGTAACATATATTAATTTTTCCCAAACAAGAGGCTATTGCCTCTGGAGTGGTTGACTCAGAGGGTCTAGATGAAGCTTGAGTACCCACACACCTTAAATTTTATTACCTATGTGTTTATTTCTGTGCTTATTCAGCACATTGGAGGGACATACAAGTGCACACATACCATGGTGTGCATGGGCAGAAGTCAGAGGACAACCTCGGAGTCTCTTTGCCATTTCCTAGTGACTGGGTGTACCAGGCCAGCTGGCTTGCAGATGTTCACAAGTCCACACCTCCCATGTCACAATAGGAACACTGGGATCACAAGTGGATTATACCAGCTTTGTGTGGGATCTGGAGACCTTACTTGTACACAGCCAGGACTTTATACATTGATCCACCTCCCTGACCTATGGATTTTATAATTTTGTTGATGCTAGTCCAGGGTGAAGGACAGCTAGTGGCAGCGTTAAATTTTTCTAGTTTCATGTTCATACTTCTTGACTTTTATTAAGCTTCTGTGATCTTGACTGGCATCCCATATTGTCAATTGACTCTTTGCACTCCATTTTAATCTTGGAGATACAGAATTAGAATTTGATTCTTAAGCGAGGCTTAATCTTCCCTCATGTCCTGAAGCCATAATTTCTTCCCAAGTGTACATGGAGGGTACAGAGATAAGGTTTGAGAGGCCATAAATTAGGTGTCAGATTCCCAGTAGGGTATGGACTAAAGTGTAAGTCCTTCTGTTCTCCCAGAGCGGTCACTAGGAAATCCTCCACACCAGCAATGTAGTTAAAAATCACAGTGCTTTTCGCCACCTCGTGTGCAGCTCTCTATCCTAACAGCTTACAAGACTGTTCACCAAGATCATTCCCCTGCGTTGTTTTTCAGGGCTTCAGAAAAAAAAACTGAAAATTCTGAAGGAAGGATTAATTAAGGCATGCAAAATGTAAAATAAAATAAAATACAGGGATTTCAGGGCAGCACAATGCTTAGCTGATTTTGCTAACTGCAGAAGAGGGGGAAGCAAAGGAGAGATCAGCACTGTTGTGGGTTTCTAGATACTCTGCTAACACAGGAATGCTCCAACCTGGGTTGCAGATGCTTCCATCAGTCAGACTTCAAAAGTCACTTTTTGCTGTCTGTGTCCTTACTATCAAATAATTGTCAACACAACTATTAACTGATATGCTTGATTCTTTCATTTAAAAATGGGAGGGGGTTAACTTTTATTTTTAAAGCATTCTAGACAAAGGACTAAATGGTGCTTTAACTTTTCACACCTATGCAGAAGAAGTTTCTCTATGTTACAGAGGAAATAAATGTCTCAGAGAATTTTCTTAAATTAGTTAGCTCATAATGCGGTTCTCATGACGTAGGTTCAAAAGAACCTCCCCTGGAAATCTGCAGGGGGTGCTGATATCTTCTCGGGTGATCCTTTGATGAGTTAAGACAACTCAGGGCTCAGTACTGGCAGCAAGCAATTAGGTGGGCATTTTGCTCATGCGACACTAAGGAACGGCTGGGGTGTATGTCTCTCACACAGCACCACAACTCAAAGTTTAGGGTATAGAGAGTGTCCTCATATTTTGTTCTGTCTATACATCACTTGAACTCCATCACTACAGAATTTAGATGGCAGAAAGCCTTTCTCCAGACTACTACTCTGACCTCCTGCGTAGCTTTCAACCAGAAATATTCATTAGAATTCCTTGAATTCAAACAGGAGTTTAGTAGATGTATATCAAATGCATTTAGATGAAGGACTAAGAAGCAACTGTGAAATTTTCAGAGTGTCTGGCAAGATGGCTTAATGGATAAGAACACTGAGCCCACACACCCACAAACAAACACCATACTTTCACATACACACTATGGCCCCCACTGGCACATATATTGGCATGGTTAGTTTCCAGTCAAAGAGCCCTTTGGGGAGGATTATGGGTATGACCTGTTCTAGTAGGTGTGTCCTTGTTGGAGTAGGTGTTTTCTTATGGGAGTATATGTGACCTTGTTGGAGGAGGTGTGTCATTGGGTGTAAGTTTTGAGGTTTCAAAAGTCCATCCTAGACTATGTGCTCTCCATCTCTGCCTATAGATCAAAGGATACAAAGCTCTCAGTGTCTGCCCAGTACCATACCTGCCTGCTGCCCACTGTGATGACAATATATTAACCTTCTGAGAATACAACAAACCTCCTATCAAATGCTTTTTAAAAAAGGTTTATTTATTTATTTATTTATTTATTTTATGTTTATGAATACACAGTAGCTGTCATCAGACACACCAGAAGCGGGCATCAGATCTCTTTATGGAAGGTCATAAGCCAGCATGTCGTTGCTGGGAATTTAACTCAGGACCTCTGGAAGAGCAGTCAGTGGTCTTAACTATTGAGCTAGCTGTCTCTCTAGCCCTTCAATTTTTTTTAAATAAAATAAAAGGTACCTTGATTGTGGTATCTCTGTTTTTCCACCTCAGAGCAGGTTTATTGACCACAACAAGGTTCTATATTCAAAGTGACCTAGACCTTAGTGACAAATGCTATAATCCCAGGATGTAGGAGTTTGAAACAGGAAGACCATAAATTTGAAGTCAGCCTGGGCTACATAGTTCTAGGCCACAATGGGCTGTGATCCTGAACTACAGTGACTATCACCAAAAGAGTATAGTGACAAAAGCCCACACAAGACCACCATGTTCCTCTCTAACTGTCTTGGTAACTGGTTCTCATATGAATAAGGAAGTCCACATTGGACACTAAGTGAATGGCCTGCTTTCTGAAACTTTAATAGTTTTACAAGTGAACTGAGACAGGCATGGCTGAATCACAGCGATTGGCCACTGGAGAGCTGGCATCCCATGTCAAGATGCCATTTTGTGCACAGCCACTGTGATGCCATCGTGTTTCTGGATCATAATGTTCCCATTATCAGATGCTAAACATACCACAGGGATGTCGGTGGGGTCAGAGGTTAGCTTGGATGCCTGCTGGGCTAGAACAGATATCACTCCAGCATGCTCATCGGACAGGGTACCACGGCAGCCCAGATTAAGCCTTTGTGAATCTGTGCATAGGACTCCAACAATGGGTGGAGTCCTCACTGTGTCCTCCAAATGCTGCTCCAAAGTTGCCTCCATCTCACATGCTGTCTGCCCCAGCCCAGGGCCCCCGATTGTGGTATCTCTTAACAGCAACAGAACAGTAACAAAGACACAGACACACACCATAAAAACACCAGAAGGAAGAGGAAACAAAAGAAGATGAAGAGGAGGTACAGTCAAATATAAACAGTATGAGTTATTTAAAAAAAAAACAAAAAACAAAAAAAAGCTCCTTGAAAAAAAGAAGAAAAGTATAGCTCTTTCTATTATTCTTTCATCCACAGTGTATGGTGACTTTCATTGAAGGATAGAACTATAACCAAAAACTACAATGACATTAACACAAAAATGAAAGATGAACAGGAATGAGAACAGCAACTGTGGGAAGTTATATGGGAGTAAGGGAACAGGTGTAAGACATAAAGGGATCAGAAAGGAAGAGAGGGACATAATTGAATGCTTTGGAGATGAGAAACAGACCACAGTAAGACCAGGGACCAGACTGTGGCTGTCCATGATGGCACAACACTTTCATCTACCAGGTATCTCACTACCCTTTCATATCCTTCTTAGGAGACTACACGTCATTAACTCTGGAAAGGAAGGGAATAAATCAATAAATCATCTCTTCTCATGTCTCTATCTTTTCCAGTCAGCTTCACCGATATCATGGGTTTCTCCCACAAAATGTCTAAGAGGTAAATTTAGAAGAAATACTAATGTCTAATTGTGGGCTGAGGATATGGCTCTGTTGGTACAGTGGTTGCCTTTCAAGCAGGAAGCCTCCTGATTGTTCCCCATAATGACCATAAAAACTAGGTGTGGTGGCAACACACCTGTGCATGCAGCACTGCACAGGTACAAGTTGGAGGATCAGAAATTCTGTGTCTTTCCCCAAGTTCTGTCTAGGGAGCTCTAGGCCAAGCTGTGCTACGTGAGACTTTGTCTCAAAACAGAAAACAAATACAATCTAAAAGCCTAAGAGGGGCTAGGGAACACTAAAGCTTAGAGTGCTTGCTTGTGGCTTGGCTCCAAGCAGCACAAATACCTTTAGGCAAGTCCTTACTTATGAGACTAAAACTCCTTGAATTGCCTGTAAAGGGCTGACGAATTTTAGACATGTGAGAGCTCTGTGGCACACTAAGGGAAGGCTGGCAAGCTCTCTCACTGGGAGGCTACAGGATACACATGAGTCTCACCAGTTCCCTGATTCAGTTCACCCACATATACTATGATAGTTAAAACCACCACTCAGAGTAGTAGGGTAAGAACACATCAATATACTTATACAGAACATTACAGAAGGGGGTGGTGTAAGGATGTTGCAGGGTCCTGGCAGGATCAGAAGATCCTGCAGTCTATGCAGAGAAAGTGACTTTCTGTAGAGATTGCTTGTTGGCAGAGATAAGACAGTGGAAGGTGGGGGTGCCAGCAAGCTGTCACTGTTGGAAATTATGACTTCCCTCAAGCTGAATGCAAAGGAAGCAGTTTCTTCTATGTCCAGCTACAGAAGGAAATATGAAGGGCAGCCCATAGGAGCTTCACTGTAGAGTAACCCTCTACCATCCACAAACAAGAGGGTCATACCTCTGCTTCTGCAATCTGAGCTCCTACTGAAGCTTCTCATTGCCAGACTCATAGGAGAGGGAAATGCAGATTATACTGTTCAGAATCCAGCCTCCCTGACACACAGAAAGACAGAGATTAAGTAGGTATGTATAGAGAAGATGGAAGAGTTCAAGTGGTACTCAACGGAATTGTTTGTGCCCTCATCCCCGACTTACCACCCCCTCTCTCTTCTTCATGTTTTCAAATAAAACTATGTATATAGAGTTCAGAGAAATTGTTTCTGTTTAGCTAACAATCCTAACAGCGACTACTTGCCAAGTCTTGTAAACATTGATTTTAGTCACCTCAAATTTCAGGCTAGTCATGGTCTTGTGCTGCGAGAAATATCAACACTTTTACTCAAATCCTATCTCTATGGTACTTAACCATTCTCTACATTCTGAAGGGAATCTATGTTCTTCCCAAAAGATTTTATTTAGTAACCTATTTTCAAGGAGAGAATGTAGCACTGATGATACTGGGCTTCCAAGAAGACCACAAAGGAGAAAGTAAAGAATGAGCAAGTAGCTTCATGTGCTATGTCTGCCCTCTTATATATTACTGCTCTTCTCCAAGTCTGTTTGTTTAGGTAATGACCTTCAGTCAACTTAAGATGCCGAGAAAGGCTTAGCATTTCCCTCATTCCATAGGAGTAGAGAATAGTCAGAGGATCTAAGTTGGATCTGCAGGAACTAACAAAGGAGGTTCAAGCTCTGAATCTTAAGATGGAAGCACAGGCCTTACAAGAAGATAGGAAGCTGCGAGACACTTGCCTAGTGTTGTACTGCTGTAATTTCCATAGGAAACTTGGTCCCAAAGGCCCACGTGCTTGACAGTTGTCCTACTCTCCTTCTGTTGCTGTGACAAAATGTTCACACAGTTATCAGAGCTTCATGTTACATGTCAGTCACTAATGAGGAAACAAAACCAGTGTCTCTGTAATAGAAATATGTAGATGGCATTGCATCGTTTGAGCATTTGAGCATAGTTAACATGGCCAGCTCTAAGACAGACTCACACTATGCATTATATGAAATATGACATGCTTAATCTAAATGTAGACACTAGGAGACAGACAGTTTAGATCTAGGGACATTTACAACTAGCCACAACTAACAGAAACTTTCAGAAACTGCTAGTATCATCAAAACCAAGAAAGTTATGTTGAGTACTCTAAATTAGCATAGAGTGGAGATGAAAGAAAATGGACCTCCGCTGGTTAGAAGGCATTACTGGGCAGCTGGGGCAATCTGAATGAACACTACGTCTCAGTATTTTTAGTAGAGCTATTATATTTATCAGTTGATTTAATAGAATTATCTATAGTTGTGCTTGCAGAAATGTCTGCAAAGTATTAAAACTTTACTAGGTCTATGGCTTACATTGAAGGAGTTTGGCAGCCACCATGGCATGAGAAAAGAGGTCAAATAGCTGTGCCAAAATGCGAGTAGCTGGCAAAGGGCGGGAAGACTGGGTGTACGCAATTTCTGTGCATGTTCTTACAGCTGTCCTTAAAAATAAAGGTGTGAGAGAAAAAGGTGTTTTCCTGCTGATCCTACTTTCTCAGGAATGGAGCCCAAGCTCAAGGCCACCCGTCTGAAGTAGTCAAACCCAGGCCTTTCTGATCTCAGTGACCTGTGTTGCATACTCTTCCTAGAGTATTCTCCAGACATAGTGAATATGAAACGTGTTGTTGTTGTTGTTATTGTGGTTGTTGTTGTTGTTGCTGCTACTGCTGTTGTTGTTTTAGAATGCTGTTTGTTCCCCTCAGTTCCTCATGACTGAAATTGCAAGAATCTCTAGGTTGGAGCTGAGAACCCAAAGGTGATTAATAGGTCTTCTGACATCCTCCAGCCCCACAACTTACTTTTCCTAGAACTGTTTCAGAAAGTGTCCTGAACTCATTCAGTGTCACTGATGAAGGACCAAAGTAAATTCTTTTTTATTTTTATTTTTATTTTTTATTGTCCTGGAACTCACTCTGTAGACCAGGCTGGCCTCGAACTCAGAAATCTGCCTGCCTCTGCCTCCCAAGAACTGGGATTAAAGGCGTTCTTCACCACGCCCAGCTCAAAGTAAATTCTTAATGATTACTGAGTCTAAACAAATCCTGAGTTTTCATCATATCTAGAAAAAAAATACTACAGTATATACAAGATCTCTCTGATTATGTGTCTGTGTCTGTCAGGGCCCTGTGTGTTCTAGACAAGCGCTCTACTATTGAGCTGTGTCCCCAGTACAAGAAGGTAACTTTGAAGAGAACTTTAATAAGGATCAGATTCATACAGTGTTATTATAAGATTATTTATTCTTATGACATGTGAGTATAAAACGAATGGGAGGAGGGAAAGGATGTATCTTCTTGAATGGGCCCCTTTCTTCAAAGGAACAAGCTATTAATGAAACAGTGGAGTATTCTGTACACTATATATGAGGTGATTATTCATATGATATTGTCCTTCATTAGATTTGAAAGCATTTGTCTTAGATAATGCCTGCTTCCTGTCTCTGGTTACACATAACACTGCCTGAACTCCCTGTGAATGATGTTTGGAATGTTCAACTCTCTTTGTAGCTCATGTTGCAGTATAATAGCATACCATTATGGCACTTGAATAATTTCCTCATTTAAATGCCCATTTCTCCCGTTTTTGTATGGTTCCCTCTGTGTACTCTGTATGCAGTCTGTGAACTCTGGAAGGTGCTGCCAGAAGTCCGCTCTATTTTGGTGGGGCCAGTGCTGAAGAAGGGGAAAGCTCACAGTTGGTTGGTGTTATAATTAGCGATTGTGTTCTTCATGGAATAGAATATACTCAGAGTTTTAAAGCTATTAATTCTGTAGCTTCCCTCTCACAAGGCAAGGTTTATTTTCTCCATTCCTGAAGATAGGTATCCTTTTAATGTTTAAGCAAATCCCTGCTGTGTTTTTGTCTCTGTAAGTCTAATAGAAGAGTAGAGCAGAGTGCATAGGGCATGGCTGCTGCCTGTTAGTTGCTGTGGAGGGTGAAGGAGAGAGAAAAATCACGTGTGGGAGGAATGTTCACATTTTTTTTCTTAAATGGAGTGTTTTTATCAGGCTTGAAGAAAAGAGGAAAGAAAGACTGGGAACATTGGATCTATGTGTGTCAGTTTTCCTAGCTCTGGTGACCTTTGCAGGGGCCTATGATCACCTTATAAAGTTTATGAATTCAACTGCAGAGACTTTCAGGCATGCCTTAGCCATTCTTAGAGACCATGAGATTTTACCCATCAGTTTGGAATCCTTTTCTCTCCACCTAGGAGAGAAATGACTACCATTTTTCATAACATATGTAGTAGCACACCCCCTCGTTTGCATTAAGTACATTTCTGAGGCATTACAGAAAACAAGCTATCAATGCAAACAAAAATGTCCCTGACAACCTGGGGAATACAGAGCCATCATAAGGACTTTGGGTGTTTGTCTCTTCCTGGGGCTCTCAATCCTCTGGAGTTGGGATCTTTTTCCCCTTCTGGGTACTAACAAGGAAAAACACAAGTTCGTGATTGAAACACATAGAAACGCTAGGAACGGAAATCCCACCAAGGGTTGCTTTCTGTGAGCATGCTCTCATAAAATCATGAATGATGACATGAGGAATTACAATGACATGTGGTATTGGCATGCATGTATCAAGACACAGTAACATCAGGGAACACGTTGGTGGGTGCATGAAGCAATCAGTCCTGTGGTGCCATTGGGGAGTAGGAATTAGCTCCAGAACCTGACTTAGACACCTGAGAGGCAAGGTTATGGATACAGTAAAGGCAACATGTGCCCTTTGGTGCAAAGAGGAGATGTGTGAATGATTTACCACTGGCACATTGTTCTCTTGAATGAAGGATTACAGAAATGTCTCCCTGTGAATCATCGGAATCATAAAACTAGAACATGTAACATAAATTCAGAACATTTTAAATCTAAGTCATGGAAAGATTCTGTATTTGAAAGGAAAAACACACAGTTATAAAAAATCAATCTGATGTTCACACACAGAAAGAAACCCCATAAGCCCATTGATAAATGGAACTTCCATTTCTTACTAACATTACTAGCATGCATATATTCCAGTGGGGGAACGTGGCCCCTCTGCCTGCTTTCTTTATTGATGTACTTGTGAGAAAATGCATTTTATAAATGCAGCAGTTATAGGCTCACTCTCCCCAAATACAAGGATTCATATAGAAACTACCCACGGTAAATGTATGGGGAAGTTGCTGGGGACCTGGCTGCTGACATAGGCATGAAGATCGTCAGTCAGACTGATGCACTGCAGAAATCACAGCTAGACTTAAAGCTGAGTTATTAATTGCTTGGTTTCATCTGCTGCTGAAAAAAATAGACCTGAAAATGTATTGTCTAGACTTCTTAGGTGTTCTATAAATCTGCACAAAAGCAAATAATCCAGGAAAGGAAAATTCAGTATGAATGCATTGACTAAAGGCATAAAGGCTAGCTTAGTCGGGGAATCTTGAATCAAAAAATATAAAGGCTAATAAGCTATAGCAAAACTTCCCAAAATACACAGGTAAAGTACAAAAGACACCGTTGTCTGTCAGATTCATAGCATGAATAGACCAAGCTAGGAGACCTTCCACAGTATCTTTAGGGACACATCATTTCCAACTTGCTACCAAAGTCTTCACAAAGGCACTAACTTCATTAGCATTCCCTAAGCCTAGTCATGGCCGCAGCCATATTTCCACAAATGGGACACAGGAGGCAGATGAGAACGTGCACTTTTTTTGTAGGCAACCAACATCAGAGTTGGGCCTTCTATTCTCTACTCATCCATTGGCCAAACACAAATCATATTGTCGCATGTAGTTAGGAGGTGTGGATGTGGTACCTACAGTTGGTCACATCTAATGAAGGGGTAGAAAGAACAGGAATAAGGGATGGATCTGGAAGAGAGAAATCCTAATTTTCTGTAGGAAGCCGCGGTTGCTCCGGGAAACCCCGGCTCCGGGAAGCCTTGGGCTCCAGGAAGCCTCAGGCTCAGGAAACTCCGGCTCTCTCTTCAGGCTCTCCTCAAATGATAGCCCTTCCCGAATGGGCAATATGCAAATGAGTCACAGCTTGTTGCACCAATGAATGGGCCATATGCTAATGAGGTGTAGCTTGACGCACCAATCCGCAACTACTACGACACCCTCCCCCTTCCCTGGGAGAGTATAAAAGCAGCAGCTCTGCTGCTGTCCAGGGTCCTGGGAATCTACTATCAAGGTGCTCCAGAATAAAGCTGACTGAGAAGATCCCGGTGGTGGCGTGACTTTCTTCTGGTCGAGAGAGGCAAATCCCAATTTTCTGTCTGATTTGTGGTTCTTACTGAGTCTTACTGGATTATTCTCAAATGGGCATCTCATGACCAAAGCATTAAGCAAGAAAGTTCTGTTTCTGGGAAAAATTGTTAGTGAAATAAAACTGATTAGCTACACTGGGATGTTTTTAGGTTATAGCTTTTTTCTGATGAGGTTGAGAGTGCTTTTTCATTTTCATGTCTAAGGCTGTCAAAAGTGGGAAATGGCTGCAAATATGCTGGAGTCAGCTGGGTGTCTACTGAGGTGTGCAAAATCTTACCTCATCAGCATATGCCCTTCATGGTCAGAAATGATTTTCTTATGAAACCAGCTCTATAGTCACAAAAAAATAAAAACAGATTTTGATCATCTGTTAGTCCATTTTTTATGACTGCCCTGCTTCTGTAAATTATGCAGGACTTTGTATCATATCTTCTGCAAGGTCTTGAGTGATTTGCTAGGAAGAAAGCTAGTGACAGGCAGGTAAGTCTTCCTCAGACAGCAAGCTTTGAAAACATTTAGCCTATTCTGAAAAATACAAGGTTATTATAAAGTATCCAGGTCTTAAGCTGATTGGCCTTTCTCTGGATCTAATACAGTTATATGTCAGATTTCTTGAGCAGAAATGATTGGGCGTATCTAAGGCAACCACTTTCCCCTTCATTTCCAGGGCAAGTGAGAAAACGCACTGACCAGTCCTTCCCTGTCTACATCAACTGTCAGGAACTCGGTTTTAGAACTGGGATGTTTCATTTCTTGTGTTTCCTTACTGCTATTGCCTGCTGCAGGCCTCTGAGCTGGCAGTGTCCCCAGGACTTCTGTCCTCCTCAGATTCTTTCTCCACAGGTTGTCTTCCAGACAAGGAAGGGTTACCAGTAAACTACCTAGAGCAAACCACATAGCACCATAGTGGCTCCTTTACACCCAGAATTTCTGTCTTTTAGTACTGGGCTAACACATCTTTAGCACTTTATCTGAAATAATGGTAGTTTTAGGGGAAAGTACTTTGGTTTTTTTTTGTTGTTTTGGTTTTGGTTTTAGTTGGGTTTTTTTTTTGTCTTGTTTTTGTAAAACCTGTGAGTTTTACAAACATCACAAGAGAAGAAAATTACTATACACTATGTTGTATATGTGTATATATTTTTTCATATGTCAATAAATGCCAGCTGCTTTTTGCTTCGGGGCAATATTTAGACACAACAATCACACTGGCAACCCTTCTTAAAGGAAGTACTAAGAGTATGTGTTGGCTACGTTTGGGCTACCAGAAGATGATATAAAAATCTATGTTATCACTCTAGTTGCAATAAATGCTTAATGCTGGCCCTTGGTGGCACACACTTTATTCTTAGCACTTGGGAAGCAGAGGGTGGACAGGTATCTGTGAGCTCAAGGCCAGCCTGTTCTACAGAGCAAGTCCAGGACAACCAGGCTACACCGAGAAATCCTGTCTCAAAGAAAACAAACAAACAACAAAAATCATGGTATAATAAATGCCTGGAGATACTATTTTTATTTGTCTATTTTCCTTTTCTTTTACATTACAATACCCACTGAAATATATTGAATGGTCCATGTTATGTGTGCATACTAGAAGTTATAATAGTAAAATGGCAAAGTAGGAGAGGACAAAGGGAATTTTGAACTTGTCTAGGTTTTAATGTATTTAATTGTTTCAGAGCTAGAATGATACACTTTTACCAGATTGCCCTCAGTCAGTCATTTAATAAGTGATTAATTGTGCAGGTCCTGAACACTCAGAAAAAGACACGAAGTCTAAGGCCCTCTCTCTAACTTAAAAATAATCAACTCCATCACTCAAAGAATGCTCATAGAAAATGCTCTCATAGCAATACAATAGTGTTCTTTAGAGTTTAAAGTCACATTGTAACATAATATTAAACATCGTGAAAACCAACCAAGTGATACCCCTTGGAAACAATGGTAACATTAGGATGTAACATACTATAGGGTTATTTGGACTTAGGTGAGACCAAGCAGGTAAGATTTACGGTAACCCTCCTCTCACAGTAACTGCTCAATAAATACTACCTACTGAAGTCATTCTAGCAAGAAAGAGTCAGAAAAAAAAATCTATAGCTCAGGTGTTTGAATACTTCATTTCCAGCTGGAGTCATGGGTTGGAAGGTTCTGGAATTTATAGGAAGTGGTGCCTTGTTGGAAAGATTGCATGAGTGAAAACAGGCTTTAAAGTTTCATAGCAAGGCTTCAAAGCCCATTCATTCTCTGTTTCTTGGCTGCCAATGAATTCTGTTGGGATAGCCTTGTGCCTTTTATCCATGCTTTCTCCACCCATCCACTGTATCCCCTCCTGGAGCAGTAAGCCAAAATATACCCTTTCTCCCTAAAGTTGCTTCTGCCAACCTGTTTTATCACAACAGTGAAAAGTAACTGAAAATATAACCAATTCATTTGTTACATGGAGTAAAATATATATATATAATCTCCACAGTACAAAATAAGGAAGTGTATGCCCATCCCACTTAGCTGCAGACCTGAGTCCCTCAAGAAATATAGGTGGCCAGCCACCCTGCCATGGTTACAATTAATATGAAAATGTCATTATCTCAAAATCGTCTAACCTGGAAGTTAATTACCCATGACAGTTTTTGAAAAGTCACTTTACTAACACACACACACACACACACACACACACACACACACACACACACACACACATATATATATATATATATATATATATATATATATATATATATATATATATATATATATCAGGCATGTTGGCATGTTCCTGTAGTTCCAGCTATTATAATTATATAATTTTATATACATTAGAATATATATGCATATATTATATATGTGTATATATCCATGTTAGCACATGTATATAGAATATAAAATATAATATATAATATATAATTAATATTTGATACATAATAACCTTAGCACATGGTTAAGGCCAATTGGAGCTATAGGCAATTGCAAACTCCCTGATGTGGGTGCTCAGAACTGAACTCAGGTTTTCTGGAAAAGCAACAAGAACTCCATCTTGTTAATTATAATTGATATGTGGATTATACCAATGCGCACACACAACATGCTAAGATTATTTAGTGTTGCTTATATGTGTTTAGGGATGACCTCTTGGGAAAGTTAATATATCAGAGAAATTGTTCCTGGAGAAGATTCATTCCCCATCTCTCAACAACTATTAATTGCCTATACTTCTTCTTGTGAGTGTAAGGCCCTGTGAGAATCCTGTGTACATTGTTATCAACTGATAGTATCATTTTTTTCTAGGTCTTATTTAGGCAACCGTAGTTCCTAGGTGAAGCTTCCCTGTCATATATAGAAGACACTCAATGGACAGATGTCCCTTCATGCTTCTCTAGCTGTTATCATCTTTCTACCCCTCCTTCTTTATGATATTACCTGAGCCTTACGTATAGAGGATCTGCTATAGCTGTGTCTTAATTAACCCCCTACAGTCAGTTCTCTGTATTTTTGACCAGCTTTGACTTTCTGTTATGGTCTCCATCTATTGCAAAACACAGAGCCTCTTTGGACAACTATTTAGAATTAAGTTAGAAAATATACTGCTTTAGTGAAGTAGCTGTAATTGGTACTCCTCTTGGGTCCATGGCCTCTCCAGCCCTGGGTAGAGGAATAGGTATACTGTACCAGGCATGCATTTGCCACTATTGAGTGGACCTTAAGTCAACTTAGGCATCTCTTCATTACCCATTGATATAAATCCCACTATTGCACATTTCAAGATATCTTGCTGTGATGGTCATTGGTGTGGTTCCTAAGCATCACAGCTGGATAAGACTAATGCTTGCTTTCTCCATCAGCTCTTTGCATAGTTTCTTCCAATACTGGAAGTTTCATAGTCTAACTACAAAGGCATCACATCACAAGCCTATGCAGCCCATTTCAGATTCAAACCAGAGCAGATATCAACTCTGAAATGGTTATAATCACAACATAACCTTGTCTAAATCTAATTCCCTTTTAAAGGTCCTACCTTCACACAGAATATTGATTGAGAATTATGAATTCAGCATATGACCATGCAAGGTCAAATGATCCAATGCTCAGCATGGTGGGTATTTTTCACTGAAATCAAAGGGGAAAAAGAAAATTTGGATCAAAATAAAAAAAAATTACCGTCGCTAAGAAATACACAGTAGTGAATGTAGAGGAGCAGACACTTTTAATTTATTTATTCAAAATTCTAAACTCTAGCATTTGCCAAGATAATTTAAATTGTCTTAGCTGGCTTTGGGCAAAAATAAGTAGATTGGCAAATAGCAAATTTCTCGAGCACTTGACACAATACACAGAGGAAAGCTGCAAAATGAATAACTGTTCTTGTAACTCCCCAAGAGAAAGCCACGGGCTCAGAGGTGAAATGAAAGATGAGAAAATCAGATCTTTGTCTCAAGAAATAAAACTAACAATTTTCAATAAAATCATTGCAGTATCCCCTTTCCTCATTCTTTCAGATTGCTCTGGTAAGTAGACCCATAGGGCATATCTCATGCTGACAGGCAGCTAGATTAAGAGGCCTAAGACTCCTTTGAAATTTCCAATTTCTTGGGCTTATAACATGATTAAGTAATGTACAATGTGATAAATAATATAATTACTTTGGGGCTTTTTTTTTCCTTGAGACACGGTCTCATGTAGCCCAGGTTGATCTTGAACTCTGATCCTCCTCCCTTCAGCACTCACGTGCTGGGATTACAAGCATGCCCTACCTCATCTCCTGAATAATAGAATTACTGTGAAGGACTGCTTCTCCTGTTGGCATCTGATTCAGACTCAACCTGTCATGAAAAGTTCTATGCTCCTTGAATTGCTTTCTGCTGTATGGTAATTGCTCAGTCTTCTCTGTTCAGTCTGATATGCTTGTATTTGGACTATTATTATTATTATTATTATTATTATTATTATTATTATTATTATTTAAACATACTTAGCCATAATTACTATGATTTCCCCTAGTGTACGGATGACCAGCAGTTCCCTTATTCTCAACGATGAAACTCAGAGTATACATGACTAAATCTAATCTACTCTATAGTAGCTGTAATAGGAAAAGATAAGTTATTAGCTCTCTAGCTGAAGAATGTCTAATATGGGCATAGAACAACAAAAAACAAGCACTATCCAAGCATGAGGCATACAAAAGGACTTCTTGGTGTCCAGTGGATCTGGGACACTGGGTATAATGTGAACAGAAGAGAGTCTATGAGACACTGGGGTGCAAAGTGTTAGTGTGAGTTCAAATCTTTACTCCTGAAAAAAAAATTGTTTCAACTGAGATATCAAGACAAATCCAACGCAGGAGAACTGTAGCTATTTCCTTAAAGACTCTATACCCTTCAAGCTATCACTGAAGAATTGGTTTCTGAAGCCTCTCAGAGGCCAACCTCTGATTTCTAGTCTTGAAGTAGAATGAGGTAGAAATGACCAACTATTAGATAGTGATTTGCTGATCCCTTAACGTAAGGGATACACTTTACGGCCTGGGCTGCCTATTGCCAAGCATGGCTTCATGTCTACCTGGGACAGAATGACCTGGAGAAAGAAAGAACAGGTCATTACACCTACTTACCGGACCAGTCTCCCTTGCTTGCTCCACCTTGTGGCTTTAGAGTATAAAGTGAGAAGACACACTGGACCCAACCCAGAATCCTTTCAGGAGCCAGCCTGGCTTTAGCTCACTCTCCTAGGCTCGGCGGCTCTCACTCCTCAAATCAGAGTTCTCATTCCAAAAAAAAAAAAAAAAAAAAACAGAGTTCTCATTCCAGAAAGACCGCCACAGCATTTTTGAAAGTTCTTTTCTTTTGGCTAAATAAATAACCACTAAACATGGCTAATAGAAGCTCAAAATTAAGAGAGAAGGGGAGGGAGAGGGAGAGAATGTGATGCTGAAATTTTACATATTGTAAAGCTAGTTGTTGGCTGGAGAAAAACAATTTCAATGTTCCAGACTCTCTAGAACTACCTTGAGCTTGAATCCTAATATAGGTCCGTGTTAGAGCAGACTTTGTATGTTGCAATTCTAATCCTCATTTGAGAGGTATGTGGGATCAGGCCTTTGGGAGGTGTCTAGGTTTGGATGAGGCTGTATAGTCAGGGCCACCATTGTAATGTGTGGGGCTGGTGTCCTGTAAAGATTGCTCTCCTCCTCTCCCTTCTGAATCTGTAGGCCCTTTGCTCTTACACTCCTCCAACTTCAAAAGGATCAAGAGAAGTTTTCGTTGTCTGAGCTAACCTATCTAAAGTTACCTGTCTTGTTGCAATCTGAGCTGCCTCAGACATGCATCACTACTATTTAGGGTAAAGTTTATCTTGCCGAGGTTGATAAAATTTATGGGGAGAACCCACTGCATCATTATTTAGAATTGTTCTTTCATCTCATGTCGTTTATGGTGTGTGGAAGCTCCACCTCACCTGGAGAAATAAAGCAGCTTTCCGGGTGTCATGGCTTTCGGGGAGTCAGTGGAGGGCACGGGCTGGGGCAGGCAAACAGCTGAGATGGTGGAAATTAGTAAATTACCACTTAGCGTAATCCACTCAGCTAAAGTTCTGAAGCTAATGTTGGGCAACTTCTCCTGAAGCAATGAGCAGAGAGCACGTGTGCATAGAAATGGATATTAATTATCAATTATGGCAGTGAAGGTGACTCGCATGCAGGGACACCTGCTATCAACGCTAACAACCTAGTTCAGTTCCTTGGACCCGTATGGTAGGAGAACACTAACTTCCCAAGTTATTCTCTGACCTCTATATATACATCATGGCAAATGTGACACATACACACACACACACACACACACACACACACACATCCAATAAATAATGAAAAAATATGGACGTTAGTAAGTGCACGCGGTGCATCCTTTCTTCGTCATGGATTATTCTAATGCATTATGTAGCTTGCTTATTCACTTACTTTAATGATGAGCTTCTGGAGTTTTCTTTGCCAACATGGTCTGACATGACCCTGTTTGTCTCAAAACAACACAGCATGAACACCATCCTGATCACAAGATACGGGCAGGTCAAGACTTTAGCTGAAGTTCAGTGATGGACTTCTCCACTGAGTTATAAAGTGTGTTAGCCTAAGTGCTGGTTTGGGTGTGTGGAGCCTGATGATGGATCCGTTACAGGTTGCATCATTTGATGGAAGATCTGAAGTGTTGAATAGCAATTACTCCCTATAGCCAAGGGCAAATGGCATCTGCTGGCCTTGGCCTTTTTACATTTTCTTCTTTCCTGAGGCCAGAGTTCTCTACAATGACAAAACCTCTTTGCTCTAGTTCATTTGAAAACCACTGTCATTTTAAAGGTTACTGAAGGGGGGAGGGGGGATATAACAATCCATAGGACTAGAATTCAGAAACCTTTAATAAGAGGAATTATAAAGGCAAGCATCCTACTGAAAGCAGGAGGATAGTTGTGGCTCCTTCTAGGCAGAGAAGGGACAGTGATCCTCCCCATCGGTTGCACCTGAGTTAATCTTTCCTTGCCTCCCTGCATACATAACTGTCTTTCTCAGTCTTCCTCCCTTTCTCCGTGCTCAGAGCTGGTGGATAGCCTGACTCCCATACCCCTCCCTTCCATCTCACCTATCCCAAGACGGTATTGGCTAATGTTATGAAAGTAATGGTGGCTTCAAGAACAATTCTCCAGAGCCATCCTCCTTTCATAGATTCCCACTGTCACCACCTGGCACAATGCCCCTAGCCAGCTTCAACCCTGTTACTTCCGTTATCTCTTCACTACAGAAACCTCGGTTCCACTTGAGTGCCCACAAGCCTCCAGATCCTGGGAAGACCATCTCGGGCTTCAGGTTGAAAGGATGCCCTACTTATTTGCTCAACTTCATCAACGTCCCAAGCCAGACATTATCTCTATAGGGAACATAGCACAGTGTAATGACAGAGAGCGCCTTGGACATCTACCCTACTACAGTGTCCACTAAACTGTGGCCTGCTGGTCAGCATCATCAGCCAGCACCCTGGCATCACCCCAGGCTTTCTGAGTCAGAGCATCCAGGTGATTATAACGTTTGCTAGTGTTTGAAAAGCAACAGCGTACGCTGAAGACACTCAGGGCTTCTGCAAAGCGGTACTTTCATAAGTAATGGTTTTAGTATATTTGAGAGACCTACATAAGGAAACAGACATCAAGCTTTCTGAGAAGAGACCAACCTTCATGGCTGTGTCTCTGGCTTCTTAGCCAAAGTCTGGCAACATATTTTTTATTTGAAATAGAAGAAGAGAGTTTTTTTTTTTCTTCTACTGTGACCTTTATGGTTGGAGATTAAAAAAATACCAAGTCACGATGAAAATTGCCTAGAGAAGGAGTTTGTAGCAATATGCCAATGTCATATGGGCAATTCATGGATAATTAATACTACCATTAATAATACCATTTATGTAACACTCAGTGATTCAAAACTCTTGGAAATCTAGTTTAGAAGATGGAAGGATTTTACTCACCTTTTCTAGAGGAGAAAGCAGATAGCTTGGAGAGATGGTCCTGGTTCCTATAATCCTGTAAACAAGTGCCAGAATCCAGGAAGAAAATTAGGTCTCTGGGAGCATGGCGCTGGAGACCTTTGCCCTTTAAGATTTATCCTTTTCCCCTCCTTTTTGCTTCCTGGACTCTATATGATTAAAAATGTCCCTTTTTTGGGTGACCCCGCCCAATCCCAAAGGCTGCAGGGCCAAGTGAGGATGCCCTGAACCTCCGAAACCAGGAGTGAAGTGCACCTAGTCTCCTTTAAACAAAAGAAGAAAGGCTTTCTTACGATTTTTATCTCTTCTTGGATAACTTTCCTTTCAGATCTCAGACCAGTTTGTAAATGGGCCATTTGTGTTATTGTTTGCTTTCATTTGGTTCTTCTTTTGGAAGTGGGGGGGGGATTTATTTTATTTTATTTTCTAGTGTTTTTAATTTAAATAGAATTCATCCACTCCCTTCCTTCCCTTTAACCCCTCCCACTTCCCCCCACACACTCCTCCCTTGCTTGACTCACAAGTTGATAGCCTCTTTTTCTTTGATTATATTTGTTTTACACACAGATACATAAACACACACACACACACACACACACACACGCACACACACATGCACAAATACATATAAGAATTGCTGAGTCTGTTTTGGTGTTTGTATATGATTTCAAGGCTGACCACTCTGCACTGGGTAACCAATAAGGTTTCTCATCCCCTGAAGATAATAACTGCCCTTCTCTCAGGAATCAATAGTTTCCTATAATTCTTTGGCCATGAGGGGGGTGGGCCTGCAACATTTTTTTCCATGCATGTTAATATGTCCATTGAAATTGGCATTGTTCTGGTCTTGTTTATGCTGCTGTTCCGAGGGGAGACTGTTTCAGAGCAGACTTCTCAGTGGTCTGACTCTTCCAGTCTTGTCGCCCCTTCTCCATAGTGTCCCCTGTATCTGGCAAGGAAGCTATGGTGTAACAGTATCTGTGGGGTATGGGCTCTCCACCGTCCATGGATCTCTGCATTGTGTCCAGTTGTGGTTTTCTCTCATGGTCGCCATTTGCTGCAAAGGGAAGATTCTTTAATGAGGGTTGGTAGCTATAATTGTTTGTGGATAGAAGAATAAGATTTAGAATGTAAGGAATTGTGTTGGTTTAGCAGTAAACTCTTTTCTGAAGTCCATGACCTCACTAGCCCTGGGAAGCTGGCTAGGTTTCCAGAACCGATCATGATTTCCCTCCTCTTGAGCAGGTCTTAAGTCCAACTAGACAGGCATGCTAAACATCCTTCAACAGATTAATGGATAATGAAAATGTGTATATATACACACAGCTGAAAATAAAAATAAAATTTGTAGGTAAATGGAAAGACCTAGGAAAGTTTACATTGAGTAAGGGAAGTTAGAGCCAGAAAGAAAAAGGCTTCACGTTCTCTGTCATCTCTGAATCCTAGCTCCAAATCCTCAGATGTGAGTATACAACCAAGATTGACCACCTAAACCAAGAGACTATAAAGGGTACATATGCTCAGGGGGTGGGATGGCTTTGGGAGAGGACTAGAAGGATATAGGTGATGTCAAGTGGAAAATGGAATAACAGGGGGCTCCAACTGCACAGAAGAGGGGAGATCACAGAAGGGGAAGAAAGGACAACTAACACCACAGTTATTTGATAATGCTTCAAGGAATTATGTCATTTTATATTTACTTAAAGCTCCCATAACAGGAGTTGTTACAATAATGAAAGCTAAGCCATTTAGGCTGACCGTACCCCCACAAGAACCCATAGATTAACAAAACCTCAGTACCAGACACAAGAAATCTCCTTTCTAAGGGTTGGTTAGGGTAGTCCAAGTGGCCACAAAAAAAAAATGAAATTGGTTATCTGTGAAGCCCTTGGTTGCCTCTCAGGGCTTGAGGGTGGCTCCTTATTGCTGAAGACACCACATACTTAGGACACAGGATGGAGGTGACTCAAGGTAGACTTGACCTGAAGGCTTTTTTTTTGCAGTCCAGCTTTTGGTGGTTCCAGAAAGTACTTTATAGGCTGCCAAGAGAGAGGCAGTTCATGTGCTAAATATCCTATTATCTTCTCATAACAGCAACAGAATGGTTCCTGGAGACATCCTCACATCCCTGGATATGAGCAATGGCAATTAAGAATTCTTCCCGGCTACAGTTCCCGTGAACTACAAAAGTTCCCAGCATGCCACAGAATGCACAAATGCATAAGTGGAGCTCTCAATCAGTGGCAACTAAGACTTGTGTAACTGAAACTTCAGGCCTTTTCTCACTTTACATTGATTGTGTCGGGTATTTTATCACAGTAGCAGAACACAGTGACTAGCACATCATCTCAGTACATTCCCCTTTGCCTGAGGCTCCCATGGCAAAGCCTTACAAACTAACTGGTACTCCACTTCTTCTCCTTAGAAGACCTTCTTTTAGGAGAAGAGGAAGTTCTCTCCTCCTTGGTTTCATCTTACTATCTTTCTGCCTCAGTGTCCAGGGTCAGATATAATGTATATTGAGTATAGCCATAAGTAGTATGGAAGGCTATGAGAATGTTCTAGAGCCCAGCTGGGGACAGGACAGGTTCTAGGTCTTCAGCTCAAAGTTCCCCTTCAACAAGCTCTGACCTTTAACCTTTGAAGCAAACACATCTTGTCTTTGACCATTAATTCTTCCCAGGACACCATAATATTGAATGTCTATGAACTGGGTATTTCTAACAGGACTTTGTCCTTGTTCTGTGCAAAAGAACAGCCAGACTTTCTCCTGCTGACAAATATCTTTCTTGGTTATACTGCCTTAGGACCAGCTTCCATCCCTGTCTTTGTTGTACAGAAGAATAATCTTTGCTACTCTGAGTTATTTCTATTTCTCTCATAAGACAGAAATGTTCGATTTTCATACTATACATACTATTTTTAAAATAGACCTTGACATTTTATGAGATCAAGATAAGGTCAGAAGGCTGGGTTGTGGTCAAGTTGAATGAGGGTTTGCGTAGCATGCAGGAAGTGCTTGGTTTGATTCTTAGCACTGCATTAAAAACAATGCAAAATAGAAGCAGGATGATCAGAAAGCCAAGGTCCTTCTTTGCTACACAGTGAGTTGTAGACCATCCTGAGGACATGAGACTCTACTTCCAATAGGGGAAAACAAAAATAAAGAAACAAAAACTGATGAAATCCAAATTGATAAGGTAGGCATTATGAAAAAGGTAAGGACGGCATGAGGAAGAGGGCCAGAGGCTGGATTTAGACCACAGAATTTAGACTATCAGACAGACTGAACTGCATGCATTATCAGTTCTCAGCCGCGGAACTGCAACAGAGAGACGAGTCAGACACACCCATTCAGGCACATTCCATTCTTGTCATTTCTACACCTAACTGAAGGACACTCAGAGATCCTGGGATGTGGGGCTGTCTCCAGCAAACATGCAGTTGCTGTTGTTATGCAAAGATAATCAGATATTTAGCATATGAATTTCTTCCCTCCCCCATGGAAACAGTCTTCAAAGAGACTTCTTGGGAGGCTTGTATTATATTATAAACCACATGAGTCTCTCTCTGAGCAGCTGGGCCAGTTTAGTCAAGTGACTTCACATCTGCAGTCTTAGCTTTGTCTCTAAACTGAAAGAGATGGACCAGGGTCCCCACACACAATGAGTCCATAGTTTAAAGGTTCTCCCTGAGGTAGCCCTATTAGTGCTGAGCCAGAAAGGAAATGAGTCCCTTCCCAGAGTAGAATGGAAAGCTAATCAAACAGAAAGCCCACAGGTCTGAAAGGGGCCAGCTTCTGCTACCCTGAGCCCACAGGGCGTAATGAGGCTATAAGAGAACTATGTCCACCATACATCCATTTTAAAATGGATGCAGTAGGCACTTGTCATCACAGGAGATGGCGATTCCCTTCCTGTTTCTGCTGGCTTTGTGCTTATATTTGAAATACCAGACTTCTTAGTCATTTCTCCATACTCAGTCCTATCATGCGCCCTTACTGTCTGAGCACCTTTCCTGTGCTACAGAATTGGCTGAATGCAGAGACATAGCAGTGGGTGAGTGGTGGATGTCTTTGGGCTCTCTTACAGTGACTGTGATGTGCAGTCATGTACGCAAGTGACAGTTATGGTGAGTGATATCCAGGGCTTCTATGCGCCCTCATTAGGGGAATCAGACCCAAGAAGATATAGGTAATGAGACTAGATGCAAGACTGGGAAAGAGCCTGACAGATGATAAATTAATTTAAGATAGGTGGTGACACACAGGTTTCTTATAAAGCTAATAAAGTCTAAATTCAATGACAACCTTAAACTGGATCCCTGGGAAAAGGAAAGCAGCTAACAGCCATTACTTTGAAACTGTAGCATTAGTCAGACCTAAGAAAACAGTTTAAGAGAAGATGGATTTATCACTCATCACAGTCTCAATAGCACCATTGCTGCTAGGTCCATGAGTTCCGTGCTGGGAAGCAAATAGGAGATTGCAATGGTTTACATCATGGTAGACAGGACCAAAAAGACACAGGAGGCAAAAAAGACACAAAGAGGGAAGAAGGCACAATAGGCTCCTCCTCCTGGGTGTCCACCACCTCCTAATATTGCTATCAAATGATGAATGAATGGACCCACCAGTCCATTAATCATTGCTTTTATCAGAGTCTTTTTGATTTGACCATTTCCCAAAAGCTTCTCAGGTGTCTTAGTTACTACTAGTTACTTAGTTGCTGTGATAACGACCAAAGCAACTTTTTGAAGAGAGGGTTCTTCCAGGCCTATGGTTCCAGAGAGATAAGCACCCATCCCTGTCAAGATAGGCAAGAGTGGTAACAGGCAGGCAGGGTGGCAGGGACAGCTGAGAGTTCACCCGTCCCATAAGCAAGCATGCAGAAAGGCAGCAAACTGGGTATGGCGTGAGGTTATTGACAACTCAAAGCCCACCCCCAGTGACACACTTCCTCCAGCAAGACAACACCTCCTAAACCTCCCCAAATAGCACAGCCAACTGAAGATCAAGTATTCAACTCTTCCACTATGGAGGACATCTCATTCAAACCACTATGTAACAAAACACTCAAGGGCACATCTAACGCTTTGTCTCCAAAGCCTATTTCCAGTACTACCAACTCCAGAACACTTTGAAACTTTGAGCCCTTTTCCAGAAGAAGCACTCACAGCATGTCTTTGGAGGAGATCTCAGCCCTAAGGTAGAGTTCCAAAAGAGAAGTTTCCAAATTGATACATTTGGAAACACCTAAAAGTGCTGGAAAAGCAAGCTGTGAAAGGGGCGGGGCCAACAGATGGTCTATTTTCCAGCCAGCTACTGTGATGGGTGTCTGGAGCTTTTCCTGTTTACAAATTTGGGACTAAGAATGGTAGCAATCTGGGGTGAAAGGGAGTTTGGGTATTAGAGAGCAATTCCTATCAGTCTCTGGCTGAGGCCTGTTCCTTGGTGTGTTATTTCCTTGTTATTTTTGGCCTTCCCTGCTGGGCAAAATGCCCTTATGTTGCTTTATAGAAAGCTGTAAAGTAAGGAGAAGCAGATAGAGGCAGCTGGAAGTCAGCCGGCAGGCACCAAAGCTATGAGTCCTAGGGGAGATGGACAGAGTAGCAAGAACATCTGCTACAAAATACCCTGTATCTAAGGCTGTGCTTATAACCACATTTTATCTTAAATGAGCTCTTGGTCTTTCGTTCATTTTAAGCATCGCAAACCTGAAACTTCCCAGAGTGGCCATAGTTTTCAGTTGCTGAAAATACAGCAAGTGTGAGCAACTGAAAACATATCACTGTGCTCCTATTGGAGATGGAAGCAAGAGGAATGGCAAGAGGTAAAGAAAGGCACACAAGGCCACAGAAAGTTGCTGATTGAAACCGGATATAGTAGTCAGAATGTCCGTTGCTGTGATAAAATGCCTGATGTGGGTAACTTAAGGGGAAGAAAGGTTTGCTTTTCTCTCATGGTTTCATAGGTCTTGGTTCATGATTCCCCTGATCTATTACCTTTGGGCCCAGCATAGCAGGAGCACATGCCAGAGGATAGCATTCACCTCATGGTGACCAGGAACTAAAGAGGGTGAACGACAGGCAGTACATGGAAATTTTTTGAAACAAATTATAACCTCAATGTCACACCCCAGTGACACACTTTCCCTAATGAGGTCCCTCCCACCTTTTAGTTTTCAGGACTCCCCAATGACAAAATCACATTACAAATCCAGCAAGGGATTAATCTATTGATTAAGTTAGAGCTCAGAGGATCCAGTCACTTCCCCCACAGTCCACCAGTTGGCAGCCATGCCATCAAACAATGAGGAACATTTCATATTCCAACTGTGACACCGGCCAATTCTAGACTGGATGAAGACTTGTGGATGTCTGAGCACAGTGGGCTGCTTATGCGTCTCATCCTGGAACTGTATAAGGAGAGCTGGCTGTTTCCAGGATGAACATACTGCTGGCGACTAGAGAGATGGCTCATCACTTTAGGTCACTGACTGCTTTCAGAGGCCCTGGGCTTGATTCCCAGCACCCACGTGGTGGCTCATAACTGTCTGTAACTCCAGTTCCAGGGGCTCCTGCAACCCCCTCTGGCCTCCATGAATACCAGGCTTGCACACCAAACACAGTCAAAGGATCCATCACATAAAACAATAAAATTTTTTTTAAACAACGCGCTGATGGAGCCCAAGCGTATCTTCTTGTCTGCTATCCACAGTGGGATGACATGAATAAGCTCCACTGGCCAAAGCAACTCACTTACTTAATTTTGCTGTCTTCTGGACAGAGAAACATAATCTGCCTACAAGGGAGGGAGAAATGAGAAGTGAAATCAGTAATCTCTCTGTTATTGTGTCATCGCCAGAGAGCTCAGCATGGGGATGCAAGCTAAGGATGACATTTTTTTTTTCAATAACGGCCACTTCACTTTTTATCTAGCTTCTTGGGCTAATATGCCCATTTTACCATGTAAACCATTTCGTTAAACAATAATAAGTGATATCAGCATCACAAGGCGATGATTTAATACTATAATTTTTCTTTGAAATCTTCCTAAAGAACATGTAAATATAAAAGGCTTAGCTCCTCAGCTTCATAAACCACTCCTTCATATTTATCCCTCACATCAACAATATTCTATTATGTCCGTGATCCTGTATCCTTACCAAGACTCTCTCAACTGCAGTTTCTTTATTTTATGCACATCTGTAACTGCACAGCAGTGTTATATGTGAAATAAGTAAATCAATCATTTATAAACAAACAGGAAAGCATAAGTAAAGAAAATCATTTCACAAATCTTCTATCATTAGTGTATAAATGATTGCAGCTAAATAGCAATTGCTCTAGTAGTTTCACACGGTGCTGGTAATGTCTCAGTTAACTGGACTTAAAAGCAGTAATCTGGAGAGGTGTTTGTTAATATGTCTGGCAAAGTCCCTAGAGGCTCTAAACTGTTTTATCACTCAGTTTTCAAGTGTGTGTATGTGTGTGTATGCATGTGTTTTTCTCTCTCTCTCTCTCTCTCTGTCTCTCTCTCTCTCTGTCTCTCTCTGTCTATGTTCTCTCTCTCTCTCTCTCTCTCTCTCTCTCTCTCTCTGTGTGTGTGTGTGTGTGTGTGTGTGTGTGTGTGTGTGTGTGTGTGTGTACAAGTGTGGATGTGGGAAGACAACTTGCAAGAGTCAGTCAGTCCTCTCCTTCACATGTGAGTTCTCAGATCAACCTCGATCCATCTTGCCAGCCTAAAATTCTGATTTCATTGTTCTGAGTTGGAATGAGGTTCAAGGGTTCTCCAAAAGTTTAAATAAATCATCAAATAAATAAGAGTAAATCAGTGCTTAAATTGAATGGGGGAAAAAAAATGACCAATAACAGGAGCTGTCTTCCCCTTGTGTAGTGAGGGAGTTTCCTTACAGACTGGGTGTTCTCCCTGACACTGATAGCCTGATCCTTGTGGAGGCTGAAGAGAGCAAGAGTAATAGACAGAGAGAAAGAGAGAGCTCCCAGATTGGGAGCAAGGGGTAAGAGTAGATCTGCCCAAGCTGTAGCAGAGTTACACTCTCTCTCCCCCCTTAGTTTTCCAACTACTGTCTTAATCAGGCCCTAATCAGCAACTGCTTGTAGTCACTGGGACACCTATTGTGGTTTTTGAAGCAGCTTGAGTAGCAAGATCCAGAACTTCTTTATAGGAAGACAACGAGTTCACAAGAAATCAGTGACATGCACAGAACAGTACCAAAGAAGCAATACTGTCTGAATCTGCTGTCCTTCAGAAGTACAATTTACAGTTCCTCGTATGTAAATTATTTTATTCTACACAGAGTTCACCTGTGTGTAAAATATTATAAAACATGAAAGACTCTTTCCTTTCCTCGTACACCTTCCCAGCTTTTAGAAGCTCACTTTTTCTTGTTTCTCTTTTTTACATTTTGGTAAGACCCAAAAGGACAAAATATGTCCCAACCGGTGTCGCATAAGCGTGTCGAAGGGAGGTTTGAAGTGCCTTTGTTTTGTTTTCGCTGAATGGCAGCTAAAGGGTTATTGTTTGACTCGTTTAATCCTGGGCTGCTAAGGTCTGAGTTAACTGAACTTGGAAGAGTAACCATGGAGACTAGCATATGGTTTCTGATTCCATTAATCTTGTTGAGATTAACAAGAAATCCCCTGGGGAATTTTTGCAGAGATTCAGAAATAAATCATCTTTTCACGTGTACATGGTTTGGTGACAGCTATTCTCTTTAAATATGCATCTTCCCAACAAAGAGATTGCCGGGTTCTTCTCATTATGGGACAAAATGCAGCAAGTAACCACAACACCGGTGGGTGTGAATCTCACACAAAATGAAGACTGATTCAACGAAGATGTGCACTGCCCCAGCAGACACACTAGAGGAAGCTTATGTACCCTCAGCTAAAATTTTACCAATGTGGAGGCTGGGTGTGGCTTGTTGGTAGACTGTGAGCTTGTTTAGTGTGTATAAGCCCCTCAGTTCCATCCTCAGAAATATCCCCAGGGAAATCACTCATGTGGGACCTCTCAGCTTGTAGATAGGAACAAAAAAATAAAATGTGAGGTTCTTTAGTGAAAAACTCTAATTATCATTTAAATTATAGGAACTGAACTGGGTGCTCTGAGTGGGGTTTAGGAAGGAGATACTGTTCTGATCTCTGCCTGCCTCACCCACAGCTACCCTCCTTACACACTGGTGGTAGGGAGCAGGAGCAAGCCAAGCCCGAGACATACATGCAGCATTTCCAACCCCAGCTGCAGGCGTAAACTCTCCCAGTTCTGCTGCCTGAGCAAACATTTTCTCTCCTTGGCACAAATGCCACAGATCACTATTGTTATTTTATTTTAAAAGAAACCATATGCTGCCTATATTTTTAAGTTAGTTATCTTTTCTAATTATAGGATTAATTATAGAAAATATTCATTTCATACTATTTTGGGTGTTGTAGAGCACATAAAAATTCAAAAATGTAGTACAAAACAACTAATTGGAAGGAGGATTGTTCTGATAACCAGAGGCAAAATATGTTCTTGTTTTAACATATTGCTATGCATTGTTACAAAATATGAAATGTCAGAGTGTATATAAATGGGTAAGCTAAAGTGGTTTCCTGTGGCCCTGCAGGATACTCCGTAGCAGAAGAAAGGTACTCAGGTGTGTTTAATTAGAGAAACAAGCATTCTGTCACCTGGGTAAAGAAGAGCAGTGGGTACTGAGCTCAGTACTCTCATGACCTAGTAGCGGTCTCAACCTCAACCTCAGCTGAGTTTACACAGTTCCCACTGTGGCCTAGAGGTGCCCAAGTCACAGGAGTGAAACTTAGTTCACAAGGCTCACACCGTGGGATACGTTTACTCAGGGCAGACTTCAAGTAGGCTCCAGTTCTCATCAAACTCAAGCCATGTCATTGGCCATCCTGGCCCCCAACCCTTTCCAACACGACTGTGACACTCTCTGATGAGCCCCAAGCACCTAATCACCCCTTCAGTGTCTGATTTCTAACTGTACCATCAGGTTAGAACATGACCCATTAAGGCAAAGACTCAAGCTAGAGCCTTTCCAAGTATTGGCTCATGTTGGTTTTCAAGACATAGATAGGTAGATAGATAGATAGATAGATAGATAGATAGATAGATAGATAGATAGATAGATAGACCAGATAAGTCTTTCAAAAATACCTAAGGAAATTGGTCAGATTCTAGGTCCTCTGAAAGAAAATATTAACTGTTTAAGCCAAAATATATTAATGAGGTGACTGAGTTGATGCCATCTTGTCCTGACCTTCTCCCCATTCCATTTCTGTCTGTTAAAGGCACTTCTCAGCCCTTATCCCCCTGAACAGCCACCTCTTTCTTGGCAACCCATCCTGGACTCTCCATGATCCTGACCATGGACCAGCTATATAACTAAAACCAATGTTCCCAGGTTCCTCTGACCTATACCGGCCAACGAGATTACTATAATTATTTTATGATAATTTCATTTATAAGTGCTGCATCCTGTGGCAGAGCCTGCCCTTGGCCACCAGCTTTAATAAAGGACTCTTACTTGGCCTGACATGCACATCGGTCTTTAATTTTCTCTCCTGAACATTAGTATCTGAGTTATGACACACATTCACATATGTGATATTTTTAAACTTTAATTCATGATGCGTATGTCAATTTTCATGTTTTCTGTACATAATATGGTGAAGGGGGAAAAGCATAGAATTTAGAGCTTATGTCTCTACATACCCAGTACATTGAGTGTCTTAATCACTGTTTTATTGTCGTGAAGAGACACCATGTCACCAAAACTACACCTATAAAAGAAAGCATTTAACCCAGGACTTACTTGCAGTTTCAGAATTTAGTCTATTATTGTCATGGTGGGAGCATGGCCACATGGCTCTGGAACAATAGCTGAGAGCTGCATCCTAATCTACAGGCAGAGAGAGAAATGCTGGACCTGCTATGGGCTTCTGAAACCTTAAAGCCCACTCCCAGTGACACTTCCTCCAACAAGGCCACACATCCCAGTCCTTCTAATCCTCAAATAGTGCCACTCCCGGGTGACTAAAAATTCAAAAAATGGCCCTATGGGCGCCATTTTTATTCAAACCACAATGGGCACATATGAACGTTATTGTGGGAATATACTTTTAACTTGTCAGAATTTAAATGGTCATCCCTCCCACCTCCCAGATGTTTTGGATAATCTAGACTATGCCTCTGCAGTGTCCTGGTGGAATCAAAATTGTATTAATCTCACTTGAAAACTTGGGCTCAAACCAGAAATAAAACCTTAACTGCCTCTGTACCTCTTCCCAGGAGTTAGAAACCTGGCTCCCAGCTCACAGAAAGCTCCTTAGCTGTCCCTGGAAGCTCTTTGCCTTCTCTTCTCTCCTCCGGTTGAGAACAGCTCATCTCTGTATTCTATTCAACAACCCTGAAGGATTTGACAATTGTCGGCAAAGCCGCCCCGAGCTCTCCTAACACATCACAAATCTATCCTTTCGGAGTTTAATTATTTGTTGAGCTTTTCAGGATTCTGGTGTACCTCCCCCAGCCACCTGCCAGAGATAGGTATCCCACAGGTCCTATCTTGCTATTCTTACATAGTAGAAAGGAAGCAAATTAAAGACCATGGCTTCATCTCCTCTGGGCTTCTGCTCCAGATGGCAGCACACTAGAACATTACTTCTCAAACTTTTAATGAATGGCCGGAAGTGAAGACATCTTTAGGGGCCCAAGGTTGAGAAGTATGCCACGTGAGTAGAATTCCCAGCTCCCCCACTTTAGAAGCTGTGGGATCTAAGACAAATTATTTAACCTCTCTGTGCCTCATTTTCTTTCACTGTGAGCTAGCATAACAGCTTCTCCTTAAATTAGTTTACAAACTAATTGGATATAAACAAAGCACTTAGATTTACCATGCTGCAAATCACAGCTACCACAATTATTACCTGAGCTGCAAAACCAAGAGTTGTTTGTTCCATGATATATACAGGGGCCTGATCTGAATTTTTGATGTCTGTTCAGAGTGAATGAAAACGCCAGCCCGCCATATTGTTGTTTTATAAGAATGTGACATGTTTATTTTAACTATGAGGTGTGAGTATAATAGTTTTATGACTTGGTTAAAAAATATGATTTCCTCTGATCAAGGGAAATGATGCTTTTATTTTCCCTTGTAAGCGTGTCTGTCAGTGATCTAGCTGTCGTTAGAGAAACCAGTTATCTCAGTGTCTGGAGATGAGAGGGTTCTGGAGACACAGGACTCTTTCACTGCTCAGACTGGGAAGATCCTTGCCAGCTCAGCTTTACAGTTACTTCATAGCCAGTGTAGATCCATAGAGCCGTGAGAAAGGGATGCAATGGTGCTCGTCTCCCAGAGGTGCAACACCTACTGCCTTGCCTGTGCTTCTCCAGAGCTGGGACCAAACACAAAGCCTAGCCATGCTATAGCCTCGTGTGCTCTGCCACTGAACTACACATTGAGCTCTGATTTCTGACTCTTGTCAATTCCTTGTAAGAATCCAAGAGTTGCTGCTGCACTGGAATAATTAATTCTAAATGTCAAGTGTCTGACTAGGCTTCGTTTTTACCTTGCTCATACATTCTGAGACTTTCTCTTTTTTTTTTTTTTTTTTGCTTTTCGATTTCCCTCTGATCGTTTTTGTACTTGTTGTTGTTTTTCTTTTAGGTCAACTCAGATCAAAACATACTCTTGGGATAATGCCCAGGTTATCCTGGCTGGAAACAAATGTGACATGGAAGATGAACGGGTCGTCTCCACCGAGAGAGGCCAGCGCTTAGGAGAACAGCTCGGTAAGACACAAGACACAAGGAAAGAATGTTTGGTGAATGTTGTGCTGATCAGAGTCACAGGAATGTGTGTGTGGGGGGGTGTATGTATGTGTGCATGTGTGTGGTGTGTGGGGCATGTGCATGTGTGGTGTGTGTGTGTAGTATGTGGTGTGTGTATAGTATGTATGTGTGTGTATTGTGTGTGGTGCATGTGCATGTGTGGTGTGTGTGTATGTATTGTGTGTGGTGAATATGCATCTGTGGTATGTGTGTAGTTTGTGGTGTGTGCATGTGTGGTATGTATGTGTGTGTACATGTATATGGTGTGTGGTGCATGTGCATGTGTGGTGTATGTGTGTGTGTGTGTGTGCATGTATGTGGTATGTATGCATGTATGTGGTATGTGGGGTATACGTGTGTGCATGTGTGTGGTTGTGTGTGTGTACATTGTATGGTGTATGTATGTGGTGTGGGGTGTTTGTATGTGTGATGTGTGTGTGGTATATGTGTGTGATATGTGTATGGTGTGTGTGGTATGTGTGTGTGTGTGTGTGTGTGTGTGTGTGTGTGGTATGTGAGTGTGAGTGTGTATAGTTTGTCAAGAGACTTTGACAAACAACAGGCCTTCTGCAATCCCTGAGTGTATTCCCTCTCATTTCCTGTGGCATTGGTTGGGTTCAGAAACAATTAGAAACAAAAGTGATGGCAAGAACCTTGGTGTGAGCTCAAAAAAAAAAAAAAATCCCAATTATTTCATGAGGACCTCAGGCCTGCCCTCTGTGCTCCCTCATCCTGTCCTGTGTTGGTCCACACGCATCATTGTTTGAGGAGTTGAGTACTTCACTGTGATCACTCTTGTTCTCAGGCTCCTGTTAAGGATGGTAATGGCAAAACACAGGTTCTGTTCTAGATTCTGGACTTCAGAGCATCAATGATGAGCCACAGTACTGTTAAAGAAGAACTCTTAGGAGACAAACTCATCTCTTGAGAATGTACCTGCTAAACAAAGAGCTCTTCACGAAGAAGTTCAATAAAATGGCATAGTGGAGTTCTAGAAACGGCCATTCCAAACACAAAACCTACCTGAAGATGAAAATATCACCATGAGTTGGGGGAGTTTCAGGAGAGTCCATTGGCTGACTGATTCAAGACAGTTTGATTCAACACCTCTTGGGTGGCTTGTGTCAGATATTATAGAGGAAGCAAATAATAATGATAATGAGTGATCATATGGAAATATTAGGGGCACATATATAATACAGCAAAACTAATGAACAAACAAAAACAGGTCAGTGAGTTCATGATGTAGAGGGCAGAGACAAGAGGAGAGCAACAGCAAAAAAAAAGTGGGCAGAGGCAGGTAGAGAGAGAAGTCTACCAGCAGGGTCTGGGAGAGCGAGGGTGGGGCAAGAGCAGAAGATACCCAAGGAGAGATAATGCTGGCAGGGATGATGGGTAGGGCTGAACAGTGCAGCTTGGAGGAGGCAATTGACTCAAGAAGATGGGTTAAATAACAAGATACATTCTGATGGATTCCTAGAGAAGGAAAAAAAAAACTAAAGCCAGTAAAATGAGATGCAGTACTGTAAGTAAGGGCCATAGTGGAGCACAGACATTGAAGGCAGGGAAGGAGCGTTGATATGGGGGACAATGCTGGCCCTGCAGCATATATACATAGGGAGAAGATGCAACAAGAGGTTTCCCAAAGTACCTTGGCCAGAAGACACCTCGCTGCACTCAGCATCTCACCCCTTTCCCTGTCTGTGGTGGTGGCCTCAACTAACAGTAATGATCTCAGTAATGAGGCGCAACCCAAAACATGACCATGTTATGGGTGACCCGAGCTTTGCTCTATTATTGGAAGCATGTGATGTCAGCACAGCCATTCCCCGTGGGTCAGTCTGCCTCTGGGAAATCTCAAGAGATGAGCAAAGCCTGTTCTCCAAACTTTATTATTTCCTTGGGAGATCAATAAGCTCATTACACTGAAAGCTGCCACTGGATGACCACAGAAACTAGTCCATGAGACTTCCCCTGCAGCCAGCTATGAAAACATCACTAGACTGATATTTAATCTTGATATTTAACCTAGAAATGCTCCTTAGCCTCTATATTCTCAGTCACAGGACCCCTCTCCTCATGTCACCAGCATTGGAGAGCCTTAGAAGCCTGCTAACATTTTCTAGTACCTCAGGAAGATAGGAGTAGAGACAAGTAGGTCCTCTGTGTACAAGAGAAAAGGAACCTGCAAGGTGTCCCCATATGGCTTCCTCCATCTCCTTTCCCTATCCCTTGGATTTATCATCTAGCTAGGCATATCCACCTGGAAGGAGAAAGGCTCCTCAGAAGTAGGCAGTCTTTATAAGGAAAGCTATAAAACTATTTGGGTCCAGGAAAGATAGAATAACATCAAGAACAATTCAATGTCATTGTCAAAAAGAGCCAGGTGATAGCTTTATTTTTTTTAACAACTTAATAAACAACTTGGGTGTCGATAAGATAAGATGTGATGTGGAAGATAATGATGTGATGTGGAAATAATGATGAACATATTTCTGGAAATACTTGTCCCCCCTATCTCTCTCCTGTGCGTGTGTGCACATGCATATACACAACTCACACATGCACACAGACATGCACACTCACATGCACATGAGAGCACACGTACCCTGATATAAACACCCTCTCTATTCACTGAACACATATGGAAAAGTTTCTCAAATTGAGGGATAGAGAGATTTTATGCTCCTGTGCAAATTCTTCCAATAGTCTCTAATTGATTTTTTTTCTATGTAGTCAATAAGACTCAGCAGTTGTCATGGCAACCAGAAAATGTGCCTACTTGGAGATCATTTGCCTCCCATGTGATTCATTCTCCTCATGACTACACACCCTCCATCCATGATCGGGAGAGACAATTCTAAAAACCAATAACTCTTCATCTAAATTACAAGGTTTTTGAGAGGTTATACTTTTAAAATCAATTAGCAGTAAAATTCCATTTCTGGGAGATTCAGTATTCCTTTTCTACAGGTTACTACCACATCATGACAGATGGCTCAAAACAGCTGCTTTGTTTATCAATTTACGATTAACTCTCCATTATTGACGGTTACTTCTGTATATCACTTACTCACCCAAATGAAGGGACTGGAGGGAAGTATACTGTAGCTGACTATACCTGAGGCTGAGGTCTTTGGAATTCTTGTACTGAGAGTGCTCTTGTCATCTGATTATTCTTTAAGTCACAAAACAAGTGTTTATTAGCTGTTTACAGTATCCTGGGTACTTGGCATGCAATTTGACATATGACCTTACCTTCTAAAAATAACAATCAGGAAGCCTGTAGGTGCTATATGGACAATGAACATTTCCCCGCTGTCCCTCTCCTGGATGTTTTATTCCATCTGGCCCTGAGATTGCAGTTCCTTGTCATTAATTCTGGGGTTCCTCATTCCTCCACCCTGTCCACCAGTGGGTTAAGTCTCCTAGGTAGCCATAGAAATCTTCTTCCAACTGCTTCTTACATCCCTGCCCCACCACACCCATCCTACAAACTTCCTTGGAAGTTCCCATTCACCCTGACGTCTTAACTCTACCTAACAACAGGCAAATCAAATGCCTTCAGAGAACCTATGGCTAAGATTCAGGTTCCTATTTCCAATTGGCTCAGCTGGGGTTTCAAATGTATTTATCAGCACCAACACAAACTAGCTGCTGCCCTTCAAGTTTCAAAGTTAATCCCTAGGAATTTATAGTATAAACAAAAACATTTGTAGTGTCGTTTAATACAAACTTTTTTATTAGATATTTTCTTCATTTACATTTCAAATGCTATCCCAAAAGTCCCCTATACCCTCCCCCATACCCTGCTCCCCCACCCACCCACTCCCACTTCTTGGCCCTGGTGTTCCCCTGTACTGGGGCATATAAAGTTTGCAAGACCAAAGGGCCTCTCTTCCCAATGATGGTCGACTAGGCCATCTTCTGCTACATATGCAGTGAGAGACACAAGCTCTGGGAGTACTGGTTAGTTCATATTGTTGTTCCACCTATAGGGTTGCAGACCCCTTCAGTTCCTTGGATACTTTCTCTAGCCCCTCCATTAGGGTCCCTGTGTTCCAACCAATAGATGACTATGAGCATTCACTTCTTTATTTGCCAGGCACTGGCATAGCCTCACAGGAGCCATGAGCAGAATGTCTGAAGAGGGTGAACTACGGCTCAAGCTGAGCATGACCCTGTGGCTGACACTATTCACCATAACATTTAGTCTATTACAGCACAGCCTATAACAACATAGGAAATGCTTTGCACTTTAGGGTCCCTGTGTTCCAACCAATAGATGACTATGAGCATTCACTTCTGTATTTGCCAGGCACTGGCATAGCCTCACAGGAGCCATGAGCAGAATGTCTGAAGAGGGTGAACTACAGCTCAAGCTGAGCATGATCCTGTGGCTGACACTATTCACCATAACATTTAGTCTATTACAGCACAGCCTATAACAACATAGGAAATGCTTTGCACTTTTAATTTACATATGTTTTGTCGATTAGAAACAGACTCTGGCAGAATGTCACTTTCTATAGCTGGGAATTCTAAGTCACGTATACTCATTTGATAACTCGTGCTTTAAGTAGACAGTCCCCTCACTTTTTAAAAGAGGAAAAGGTAAAGCCATAGAACGGGGTATTCTCTCACACAGCGGAATTTCTGGATGTGTGAGGTGGGACAGGCAGAATTTCATTGTTTTCCTGAAGATATAGAGAAATAGAGAGAGAGAGAGAACGCTAACAAGCGGGATTTGCCTCTGTGGACTGTTTCTCTACCATCAAAGACAAGAGTTGGTCACACTGGCCGTGGGACTTGAGAGTCCTTGAAGACAAGAGGACTAAAGGTATGAAGCATCTCTAACATCCAGATGGGAAAGTCTCCCTCTGGACTTCAGTAACCCTGACTCTGGTTGTAGCTGAGCTGGAATGACCCCAATGGTACTGATTTTGACTTTAGCATCCTCAAATATTTTCCTGAAAACCTAGGTCCCCATTGTTAGCCAAGGTAGGAAAGAGAATGGCAGGAGCTATATGTGAAGTTGTCTACTTGTGGGATCTCTGAGCTTTGGGGATCCCTTGGCTAACCCTAAGGAACTCCCACCAGGGAAAGTTATCATAGCCATCTATCCCCAGGGCTATGTTCTGCTCCAGACACAATAACCTTAAAATAACCTGGAATTTTGGAATAGATTTTTACTGAATTTACTTTCATCTTAAAATCCAGGAGGGAATTCAGGTGTGTGTGGCTAGTAAGCCTACTTAAACTCTTCTCCTGGGTCCTGTGACCTTCCAATGATCTCATAATCCTGGGAAAGAAGCCAGGAATGGTTTCGTTGTTACTAAGAAAGAATTCTCCTAAATACAATCTTACTCATGCTCAAATTTTCTTCTTCAAAATATATCCATCAAATTGGTACTGACAGTTTCAAGGAGACTTGGGGAGATCCAAAGAAAGAGAGTGTGGCCAGAGATGTTATTTATCAAACTAAAACCAGTAGGTAAGTGTTCTTACTAAACGGCCATTAGAGTCGCACTATAAGGTTGGCTCTTGATGGACATAGGATCCTGGTGCTTCGAAATAAAATTTGGTAACATGACACAGAATTATTTTCATTTATTCATTCATTCAACCTTTCAGTTTTCCATTCAGTATTGTCAAGAACTCTTCATCAGAAGATTCTAGACTCCAAAGGGACACAGTCACTTCATTTTTTTTTTATTTATTCAGTTTATATCCTGCTCACTGCCTCCTCCCAGTCACCCCCTCCCACAATCCTTGCCCCCACACGCCATCCCTCCACCCTTTCTCCTCTGCGTGGTGGGAGTGCCCCTGGATATCCCCCGACCCTGGCAATCAAGTCTATGCAGGGCTAGGGTCATCCTCTCAAACTGAGGCCAGACAAGGCATTCCAGATAGAAGAACGTATCCCAAGAACCAGCCACAGCTTTGGGGATAGCCCTCACTCCAGTACACTATGACTTTTATAAGCCAGTCTATAGGTCTCCAATAGAATTGAAGACAAGTTTTAGAGGAGGCCAGGATATTAAGAAGATGCCCATCCAGGGGCATGGAAGAAGGCCACATTGAGTGTTTGCAGCAGGCTTGAAGAAAGAAAATAGAATTTTTCATGCATAGGCAAGGAGGTGATGGCACCTTTATGAAGAAGAACCTGTGTGCTGAAGAGGTCTAAACCCATGAAAAGATGACATATCACTGAGAGGCCATTTACCACACTGAAGAGACCGGAGTTGGCTCTACTGGTTCTCATGAGCCAGTGCCAGAGTTGAAAGAACAGAGTGGCAAGACTGGATTTCATTTCGGACTAAGTAAAAAGGTGGCATTCCTAAAAGTAGGGCGTTTAATGCCAGGCAGAGTATAGGGAAAAAGAATTATACGTACTTACCTGTATCTCAACATCAGTTTTTCAGATCTTAGATATGTTGTTCCAACAGTATACTATATAAATTATAAAAGTATTCTTCAAGTATTAGAATAGTGTTGAATCTTCTAAAAGCTGGGTTATATAATAGTGAGTAATCTGCTGACGCCACTGGTTAAACAAGTAGATTGGAGGTGATGGACAGGAAGCATGGAATCCATCAGGAGTGGAGCATAGCACGGGAACATGGCCAGGGCATGAATCAGTACAAGAGCATTGCTTAGGGGACATTAAAAAAAATCAGGCCAGCTCTCGATAGATAGATAGATAGATAGATAGATAGATAGATAGATAGATAGAGGGGTGTGTGTGTGTGTATGTCTGTGTCACATCAGAAAAATCAGAATCTCTGAAAATGGAGCATATTCTAGTTTTCTTTCTATTGCTGTGATAAACACGATGACCGAAAGTAACTTAAAGAAGAGTTTATTTGGCATAGCAGTTACTATCAGTCATCAAGGAAAGCAGAGGCAGGAACCTAAGACAGGAACTGAAGCAGAGACCATACTGGCTAACTTACTGCCTTGCTTCCTCTGGATTGCTCAGATACCTTTTGCATACAATCCAGGCCAACCTCCCTAGAGTAGTACTAGCCACAGTAGGCTGGGCTTTCCTAGGTCAATTAGCAGTCAAGAAAATGGCCCACAGCCACACCCAGAGGCCAGTCTGATGGAAGGAATTGTTCCAGTGAGATTCTCTCTTCTCAAGCACACCTACATTTCTGTCAAGTTGGCAACAGCTGTGAGATACCATTCCTTGTTAACGGAACACACAAACACATCTCTAAAGCTACAGAAGCTAGAGACGTGTATGCATCACTGATGATGGACACCCCCCCGAGATAAATAGTCAGGTGGCATCTAAAGGTTTCATGGCTTTGACTTGAGAGTTTCAGGATTCTGGACCCTTGAAGGCACTTTAGCAAGATGGGGATTCTGTGTATTGCAAGTAGCCACCTAGTTCTTTTCTATGAAATTCACTTCACTTCTAAAAAGTTGACTCTGTTAAATCTATTCCTGTATGACGTAAGAAGTGTATATGAAAAAGAAAGACAAATCTTAAGAACGAGCCACCAAGCTTCTCTGTGCACACATTGTTAACTTTTTCTAAAGTAAAAGATGTTGCTGTTTTACACACACACACAAACACACACACGCACGCACACACAAAACTAATCCAATGTCATAGGCATCAGCTTCTCATTACAGTGTCAAGTTCTGCGCACCAAGGACCATTTAATAATCTCAGCACCAAAACCAAGGAAGCACAAGCAGCCTGTGACAGACACGCTCCTCTTCGGTCATTTTTCAAGCTCAGGCCATACCACTGCCTCTGGGCATGCCAGTTTAATGAAATATAATTATTTTTTTCCTTCAGTTTTTTTTTTAATTCTTTTCTCCCTGGGCCTGCAAAACAATTGCGCACGAAAGCAGGTTTAGTTGTCAGCAACCGTAATGAGGCTACAGCATCACCCCATACCTATTTTTAAAACTCCAACCACCTGCTCCACATTCGCACTGACTGCTCTTCAGCAGTTTTTAAAGATTTATCTAAATCTTAATTGCGGTGTTTATGAAAGAATAGGGATTGCCAACTTCTGGATTTGGCAAGGAGTCCCAGCAATGCTATTTAAATGTTCTGAGTACCTGGCTGCACCGAGCCCTCTGTGGAAAAGTGCAGACACCCTACCATTATTTCCGCTGGCTCGCATTCTTTCTGGCTAGGTTTTCCCAGGAGGTAGAAAACAGATCAAGGATACTCTAATGTGTTGGGTATACTTAGATGTGCTTACATCCATGTATGAAAAAGGGACAGCTCCTCCATCCACCTTTTCCTAGTCCTTTGAGTTTGCCCTGTCATTAGCTCCTCATCTATGTCTTGTAACGCTCTGTCTTCCTTATTGGCAGCTGGGATTTAATCTTTAATCCTCAGAAAATACTTTTTTGGTGTTTTTTTTTTTTTTTTTTTTTTTTTTTTTTTTTTTTTTTTTTTTTTTTTTTTTTTTTTTTGGAGACAGGGCTTCTCTGTATAGCCCTGGCTGTCCTGGAACTCACTTTGTAGACCAGGCTGGCCTCAAACTCAGAAATCCACCTGTCTCTGCCTCCCAAGTGCTGGGATTAAAGGCGTGAGCCACCATGCCCAGCAGGAAATACTCTTTATGAACAGAGAGGCCATACGTTCCATGCATCCAACATTGTTCAGGATGGTCCAGCTGGTGCTCATTTATTTCCCAGTAAGCATATATTTCCCAGATAGCACTCAGTTCACGCTCAAAGTGGCTCACTTTGAATGAGAGGCACTATGGAGGCTTGGCTGGTGATACCACACACTCTGTAGGACCATAAGTGGCATACCCAATTTGTTCTTTTTTTTTTTTTAAAGATTTATTTTATTTAGTATATGTAAGTACACTGTAGCTGTCTTCAGACACTCCAGAACAGGGCGCCAGATCTCGTTATGGATGGTTGTGAGCCACCATGTGGATGCTGGGATTTGAACTTATCACCTTTGGAAGAGCAGTCGGGTGCTCTTACCCGCTGAGCCATCTCACCAGCCCCCCAATTTGTTCTTATATGTCAGGTCTCAAACTCTTAGACTCCCCACGGAAAGACTTTTCAAGACCTTGGCAAAGCCCTGTTCTAATCATCATTGGTTTCTTCAACAAAGCTAACCTGTGAAGCCTTTTATTGGAAAAAAATTAAATCTTACTACTTCAAATCTCTACCAACATTTGACCCCCTAGGAAGCCCCCATCCCCTCCAAGAGCCACAGAGTACAAAACTATATTTTTGCTAGAAGATTCCAGTCTTTCATCCTGCTTAGCCCATCTCACAAATGTCCTCATCCTCTTGGTTTCCTACTTGAATCTCACGCAGAACCCACCTTGGCTCCTTATCTCAGAGTAATAGCTGCCTGCTGTGCCTTTCTCAATTCTATGCCCAGATCTAACCTGGGCAGCATTTAAAGTATGAATGAGTGAATCCAGTTCAAGGTGATAAAGGTCTGTATGAACTATTGACCTCCTGTTTCTTTTTCTAACAACACAAAAATGTTAAGAACAATGTTACTAGAATTTTAAAGTTGAATATAAGAAATGTAAACTGTCTCATTTTAATTACCAGAACTGAAAAAGAAAAAAAAAAAAAAAAAGGAAAACAAGGAGGCTCTTCTAAATCAGTTTGGTGTGTTTGGTTTTGAAACTTGAAAGGGCTCAGATCCAGGATGGACTGAGATACCTGGCAGAGGTCCAGATCTGTTTATTAGCTTTGCACCCTGGTTGGTGTGATTTTTCCTTTTCTCAAGGTAAAATTATCATAACTGACAGTGGAAGATAATAAATCCCACCAACTAAACTCACGGGGGACTGATTTCTAATTAAAAATGCTTATTATTATTTGCCTCCAAGAAATGTAAATGCCCTACATTTGTAAGTGCAGATGTATTTGACTTAACCGTGGTATTATTATGTCCCAGTAAACCTATCAGTAATTTGAAAACATCGGAGGCTACAAATGCATTCAATATGCTTAGCCTACAAACATCATGTCTCTTTCTTTGACACGTTCATTCCCGTTAAATCAGCCTGCATCCAACATAAATCCTATTCTATATTAATCTTGGATCTCTCATGTAATTTACTGAATACTGTTCTGACATTTAGAAATAGCGCCATTTTTAAAAAAATGTTTAAAGTAAACAAATTGTCAGCCAAACCATCCTGATGATGACTTCTCACTTATTTCTTACTCCAGTGGTTGCCTCTAGTGACAGGCTCATGACATTAAGGGAACGCTGTTGAGCAGGACAGGCTCACTCATCCTCTCGGGTGCGCAGACAAAGCTGCGCATCCGTCCATGTAGTTTCATCCAGACCCTGTCTCCACTCTTCTCCACTGCAGGAGTCTGAGACGGTGCTTATGCCTTTTCCTTCCCCCTCGGCAGTTCAGCTCCATCACACTCTGATGGTCTCACCTGAGAAACTTGTGGCTTATTAGATCACAGGGAAGAGAGAGAGAGAGAGAGAGAGAGAGAGAGAGAGAGAGAGAGAGAGATCATGCCCTCCGTGTTGGGAATTTGAGAGACACCCTTATTCCTTTATGGATCTGTGAAAGGGTCCCAGTCTCACCAGAAGTCGTTTGTGAATGTTGTGTGGGGAGAGTTGCTTTCTGCAGAATGTTAACCCTGTGTACTTTGTGGCACGTCCTAACTTTGTTCTCAACAGGGGACTTTCTCTAGTCTCTCAAACCCAAGTCCTAGCACTAAGCTCTTTTTGATGCTGGCATATGCTTCATCCCCCATGTACATAGAAACTATGGTATTTCATGTGTGAAAGCCATTCAAGTAAACGTCCCTTCTCTGACTAGATAGCACACCCTATCCTGGCTTTCTCTTTGCCCTTAACTGTGATTAGTTTCCAGTCACCTGGATTGGCCGTCTCTGACGAGGAAGCAATTGCTTGTTTAAAGGAAGAATTCTAAAGATGGCAAATTTTCATCGCCATCTCCTCTGTTTTAGGAGACCAAAGACAAAAAAAAAAAAAGTCTAAATATAAACCATCAAGAGAACATATGAATTAATTGAATTCTTCAGAATTTATCACTATAAAAAAGAAATTGATTTAAATAATGCTTTATGTAGCTTTCTGTGTTTGCTCTGGGCAGACTGAACTGCCTGTGAATGGAGCTAGATTCAGACCTTCTGAGGAATTTTCTGACTTTTAGAAATTACGATTATAGCAAATTTGGTTAAAATACCAAATCCAGTTGCACCAAAAATGTCTTTATGAAAGCCATCCCTTTGTAAAATAAACATATGCAAATAAGAACTATTGAGCATTAAAGCATGCTGCCCAGGCTAGCTAAGGGTCCCCACCACTGTTTTTATGAAGCCAACAGAGATTATTCCATTGTGTTTGGGCCTAAACCTGCCAGAAGACATAAAAGTAGACATTAGGGATGCTCTGGAGGAAAGAGCCTGGGCTGTGGAAACAGACTCTAATCTTTGCCATGGTTTTCTATATGTGAAACATGTCTACATCCCTCTACTGTAAAATGAATATTTTAAATGTGCTACTTAACAGTTCAGTCTGGATCTAAAGCAATGGAAACCAATGTAAATAGCATAGCACAGTGATCTTTACATAGTGCTCCACAAAGATTGCCCATCTGTGGATGTCACAATGAAACCTCATTCGTTTGGGCACTGCTACTTGAAAATGTACTTCAATAGCTGCTCTGTTTCCCAGGCCTCTCTCCAAGCAAATATAACCTGCTAATTGATGATGCACATAAATACTATTGGCAAATTGAAAATCCTATGCAAAGAACAGTTATTGATGGCACTTCTGTGCACAAAAACGGTGGCTCTTGCACCGTGACTGACACTTATCTCTCTAAAAGCTCAGAGAGAGTCTTGACTTTCCTACCCTTTAAGAGGTTTTATATTTTAATGCGAAGCAAAAGTTATTGGTAGGAGTTGAACAACTCTACACTTCTTCCTATTGTTCAGAAATGCCTTTCCTCAGGGGTAAATAGGACTGCTTTGGTTTTCTGATATAACAAGTTTCCCACAGGGCAAATCTGAAATGATATGATA